>JARHVA010004052.1:2500-40000 GCA_037957365.1 Torreya grandis | reverse complement strand
ATAAATAATATAGTTGAGATTTATTGCATATGTTTGATGGACTAATTGTATGTATTATTGATTACTCCTATATTTATAATGTTTTTATACCTACTAGTAGGAAGTAATATATTTTGAACATGTTGGTTATATTATATTAACCAAATCTTGCATTGATGGTTCTAACTAAGCCATGATATAGATTTCACTAGCTTACTTAGCATCACTAATGCCAGATGAAGGTAATCCGATCAAGTGGTGTGTATAAATTTGACTTATCTTATATATTAATAACTATATGAAAACTTTGTCCAAAGTAATGTTTAGTTAGACATTGTCATTTCATATCTATGATTTACATGTTTGTGTGATATCATGTTAGAACATATTTTATTTATGGTACACATCATGTATTACAAATCTTATAGCACATTGGTACTAGCTCATCTCTATGGATTCTTGCACCATCACTATCTACCTATTCATGAAGGTAGGGCCATTATCTAATCGAGGAATTGTGTGGGGGATTGATAGTCCATGGTTGGTGTGAAAAATCACTTGCATGATGCTCTCCCTCCCCACAATAATACATATTTGGAGATTACACTTGAGATTATGAAAGATACTAGAGTTTGTAAGACTCATGTTTTGTGAAGCCTTGTATCTTATATTATATTTATTATTAAAAAAATTATGATAGATGGATAAGTAAATAATAACTCATTATACATTGATAGTAGTGGCTATATTATTCAAAATATGTGATTAATTTCTAGATTTAATTATGTTTTGTTTCATGCAATGCTAGTGATCAGTAACTAATAAGAGTTACATGTTTATTTTATGGTTAAAATAACTAGCATGTATAATAAATTTAGTAATTATATTCTAGTAGTGTAATCCAATGAAAAAATATGGGGATTATAATTTTTTTAAAATATTATGTTATTCTAGTAAATCCCTGTGGAGATGTTATATTGTGGTATTAGAGTTATGGCTCAAAATCTAGGACTTAATATGGTTACTAACATTTTCATATCCTTATATTAATATAAAAGATAATGGTACAATTTATGTCATATTGAGAGGGTCCTTTGAATTTAAATAAAAATAACCCTTCGTTTGATCCTAACCAATTTTCCATTGAGGAAGCTACAAAGTTGGGTCATATTCTTTCATCCTTGAATGAGACTAGGGACAAAACTGTAGCCCTAAAATAGTAAACTCATGTACATGAGGAGGAATACCATAACGATGTGATTGAAGAGAATCTTTCTGAGATATAAATTTCTCTAGAATAAATATACGATGAAGTGCCTTAGGATGTGAGAGCATGTGTACTTTTCAAATTTTCTAGGGATATGAAAAATGTGAATCCACCTAAGTTTGATGGAACCATTATGGGATATGGAGATGAAGAATGGTTGACTAATATGGATAAGTATTTTAATATTTAAAACTAATTTGAGGTCACCTAAGTAGTTTGGGTAGCTTACCAGTTGGTTGGTGAAATAGCTATGTGGTGGGCCAACAAGAAGTTAGAAATGAATCTTAATTTGACAATCACTACATGGGAGCAATTTATGACACTATTCATATCACAGTGTCTTCTATATTTATACTTTGAGAAAAAGCTTACATATTTTGAGAATCGAAATCAAGGAGACCTATTGGTGAATGAGTAATGGTTTCAAAGGTAGTTTTAATGGAAACTAACATTCTAATAATAAGGGACCACCTAAAGGTTGCTTCATTTATGAACCTGACCATTTTATGCATGAGTGTACCCATGAAAAATATAAGAACAAAGGTTATTCTCATTATCAATGAACATTTAAACAATATATTCATGCATCAGTTGATAATTGGCAAGTTAAATTCCAAGCTTCACCCAAATAACTATAAGGTATTTTATTTAAACTTCTAATTTCCATTTTGATAGATATGGGAGATACAAAATGTTTTATAGTTCTTCAAATTATAAATAAGTTTTATAGAAAAGATGTATTAATGGAAAATGAATCATCGATACAATATAGGAATGATTTGAAAATCAAATTTGACAAGTGTTTAGTTGAATCAGAGATTAGGTTTCCCAAATTCACAATAGTAGTTGATCTGTATGCAATATTGTTAGGGTCATATGATGTGACACTAGGGTCAACTATATTTCAAAACATAAAGTTTAGGTTGATTTCTATCTTAAGAAGGTTGAGTTTCTTGATGATTTTAGAAATTAGACACAAACTTAGAGTGACAAAAGGAGTTAAGGCTTAGGTAAATTTATGCAATGCAACTTAGGTAGGCTCAAAGAAAAAGATTCCAAGCATTTATCATGAAGATAAATAAAATTGAGGAATCTAATGAACCATAATTTGAAGATTACCTTGAGGAATTTTCATGATGTGTTTCCAGAGGAATTTCTAGAATTGCCTCTTAAATGAGAATTTGATTTCTTTATTGATATCATACCTAGATTAGAACCTTAGTCTAAGGCACCATATAGAATGACAACCATGTAATTGGTTGAATTAAAGGCTCAAATCTAGTATTTTTTATCCAAAAGGTTGATTAGATAAAGTGTGTCATCATTGGGTGCACCAATTGTCTTTATCAATAATAAGGATGGTACTATTTGACTTTACATTGATTATAGAATGTTGAATAAAGTGACTATAAAAAATAGGTATCTGCTACCTCGAATAGATGATATTTTCGATCAGATGTGAGGATAAATAGTTTTATCTAATATTTATCTTAGATATGGATATAATTACTGAATTATTTAGTATTATCATTGATGTCAATCATACATCTTGCATGAGGTTGATGTCATTGAGAGAGTGTGCCTAATTAGTTGTGTGTTGATGTGAAAAAGGGCATTGATGGAGTGTTTTCATTAAAGGATGTTGTCATGAAAGATAATTTTAAGGAAAAAGAGATAATTTGAAGGCAAATAATGCCTTATGGTTGCATGAAGGTAAATGTATTTGAGTAACCTAAGACTGGTCATGGCATGAAAAGACCTTATAAGAAGGTATGGGCATGGTGGCTTGGTGAGATGATTGAATACATGAATGAATGGATTTATGAGGTTACTTTATCATGAATGTAATATTTTATAACACTGATTAGAGTCTCAAGGTGAGCCTACAGTGGTAAGACCTTCAGACCAGGTCTGCACCTAGACCACTTCTAGACCCTACCAGACCTAAGGAGGTATCATGAGATGTTCTCAATATATATGAAATATGTATGGATATGTTTAAAAATTATAGAGGTTGATTGAGTATTTTATTGAGGTGTAAAGTGAATGGAATGAGGGATAAAGGTCAGTTTTAAGGCCTAATGTGGTTTGTATGTCAATGTATAGAAGAACAAAGAGAACGTGTGGTCTAATGAGGGTTCATGATTATATTTTAAGGTGCTTGAGCTCATATAGTAATTCTAAAAGGTTAGGTGTGTTTTTATAAGTTTTTAATTGTATTTTTAGATCAAGGTTTGAAATAAAATGCATGAAAAGTGGTTTTTAGGTCACTTGATTACACAAAATGAAGGGTTCTCAACCCAAGAAGGATTCTCTTGTGCTCATTAGCTTTTCAAACATTTTCATGGGAATCTAAGATATTATAGGTATATGGGTAAGGGTCTTAGATAAAAATTATAGGTATTTATTTTTGGATTGAGGGGATATGCTTTATGAATGATTGCTAATAATGGAAATAGTTTTAAACCCTCTTAGAACCCTAATAAGGACCTGATGTTGAATAAGTTTATAAAAAGTGCCTATAATGGATTGGTATGATCAATAAATTTAATGGATTTTTTATTAAACTTTTCCAATAACCTCCAGTTATGATTGATTTTTTAGGTATGTGTGTAAACCCTACAAGAAAGTGTTATTTATTAGAGATTTGTTGTAATAGTCAAAGTTGACCAAGTCAAATTATACAAATGGATGGAGGATGAATATTAAGACTCATTTTTAATTTCCATAAAGTTTTATTAAAAATTTAAATCCCTCAAGTATTAAACTAGTCATCTAATTTAACCAATCGCTAACAGGCCAAATGTTGGAAATAGTGAAAAGCCCAGACAACAATGAGAAGATGATTAAGAATGTCTTATCATGATACAATAATGAAAAAATATACATGGATATATTTTTTTTTAGATGTTTTTTATTACTCATGCTTGGTATACATATTATAATTCAATTGTGGTGGTGAAAATGATGAATCCAAAATGTATTGTCTGATTCATTGAGGTCTGTGTCTAGTGAGGTTAACAAATTGGTCTATAAGACTAGTAATTTACAATAAACCATATGATTTTTATATTTTAATATGGTGTATATATTTAATATAATCATATACATTCATAATCAGTTATTGAAAATTTCTATACATGTGTTGGAGGTCTAAGTCACCATGACTAGTATTTGAGAAAAATTAGCAATTTTGAGTGAGCAAGTTGCAAGAGTATTTTTGAGGCTCTATGCCTTATGTGATGAAGTATAATTAGCCTGGTGAAGTTTTTTAGGTATTTTAGGTTATATTTATGTGATTTATTTTCATGTTTATGTTGATACAAAATGCATTATCTTCAGTTTTTTTATGATAAACATTTTTTTCTCTGTATGAAGGTCTAATATAAATTATATTAATGGTGTGCTTCAAGTGGTGGTTGGAAATAAAAAGTGGAATGGACCTAATATGAGATTATTAGGCATATATTTTAGTGTTATATTATTTTTTCATTTTGTTTTTTAATTTTTAAATTTTTCTAATAATATCAAAGGGTATTGTGCACTAATGAAGTCCTAATTGAATTATGTATCCTTAAGGCCTGAAAGAGGTTTTGATCTTTTAGGCTATGACCAAATTATTTTAATATTAAATTACTATGTGAAACATATTATAAGACCTACTTTAAGGATAATATAAGTGTGAAAGTGTGTCTCTGACCAAGAGGTGTGTGAGCTAGAGGATTAGATAAGAATAAGGCCTAATAGGCTTATTTGGCATGTTAGTTGAATTGGAAGTGAAAAAAAAAGAGATATAATATTATTGAGTGTAAGGATGTCTCATATACCATCAAAATAGAGTATATGGACCATCATGAAAATATAATAGGAGGTTTGAGTATGAATATCAAGGTCATATGACCTAATAAGTCTTGGAGAGACCTAGTTGAGTGAAGAAACCTATAAGGCAGTTTGAGAGGGATAGAAGAATGAGAGAGGTAAAGTAGGTGATCATAATATATTGTGTGAGAAACAAGGTTTTTTTAAGTTTATGAAAATTTTCAAGTGGATTATTTAGTTCCTTCTTTCATTTCGGTGCTTTATGGAGCCTAGTTGAGTGGATGCTTGAGTAGTTGGGGTTGGTGCTCCATGTGGAGTTGGTGCTTCACTAAAGATTGTATTTTTTATTATAGGAATATAGTCCATTTATATAGATAAGTGGTTTTTATTATCATTTATGTTTTTCCACATATTTAATTTGTTTCATGATCTTTTATAGTTCCATATGGTTTGATAGATGTTCATGTTTGTATGAATGGTTCATATTTTCTTAAGTGGAATTGAATGATTGTTTTGAAGATGTTGATTCACCCCTCCCTCTCACTGATTGTGATTTTTAAGATTGGTATCATATCATGCTAATTTTAATCAAGTCTAATAGCTTGAATTTTATCTTAAGAAGCACAAGATGTCTAGTGATTAAAAATAAAAAGAAAAGATGTATGATGAAGACTACTATGATAGTGAAGAAGTAGAAGTAGAAGTAGACCTTGAAGTTGAGATAATAATTGTAATTATAAATTTAAATCATCAAAATAAGACTATAAAGTATATCAATAATCAATTAAAAGGTGTCAATACAAGGTTTAGATCAAAGGAAGTTAAGTATGACCAATTGAATATAGAATTGTATTATTTGAAGGTTGATCATGAATAGCTCATAGACAAGATCAACAAGTTTGAGAAAGAGCATGAGAAGTCAAAAAAGTCAAGAGTACCAAAATGAAAAGACCAATTAGGTGTCCTAATTCAATAAGGAATAATTTATCATGTGACCATGGAAAAAGGAGTGATCAGTCAAAATGTAAGTGCAAAATTTTTATTTCCTATAGTTATCATAATATGAGATACATTTCAAGATTCTATTCTAATAAATTTAGATGGCCCTCGATATTCAAAAAGATATATGAAGCTCATATATTTCATGATAAGGTTCAAACATCAATATAGAATCCAAATTAAGTTAAGACTGGTCATATTAAACCCAAGATTCAAGATGGACTATTTGCTAAGGAGGAATATAAGACTAAAGAGTATTTTATGCTAGCTCAGACTACCTTTCAAATTTAATATGAAGGTATGAATATATATATATATATATATATATATATATATATATATATATATATATGTATGTATATATATATATGTGTGTGTGTGTATATATATATATATGTATGTATGTATGTATACATACATACATACATACATACATACATACATACATACATACATACATATATATATATATATATATATATATATATATATATATATATATGATAAACCCATGATAGGAGATAAATATAATTTTATCTCATTGAATAAAAATTCTACAAGAATGGTGAGATTTGGAGACAACACAACTACTAATATAGTTAGCAAGGGTATCTTGAGTTTGGATAATGAGAAGACCAAGACACAAAATGTGTTGTGTGTGGAAGGTTTGAAATATAACCTGCTTATTTTAATTTAAATTTTCCATCAAGGACACACACTAACCTTTTATGACATTTGGTGTGAGATAAGGAGAGCCAAATCAGGAAGGCTAATTATCAATGCTAAGAGGATTGAGAACAATCTATATGTCTTGAATGAGATTAAGAAGGAGAGATGATTTATGAGAAAAATAGATGAAATTTTGCTATGTAACATAAGGTTAGGTCACTTAAACTTTGAAAATATAGTCAAGATAAACACTAATAAGTCTATGAAGAACATGCCTAAGATCACCAAACCTACAGACATACTTTGTAATGTATGTCAACCTGGTAAGCACACTAGAAGAAGGTCCAAGTCCAAGGAGTACTCTAATACAAGACCTTTGGAGTTAATACACATTGATTTATTCATTCCTACAATAAATAAAATCATTCAAGGAGATATTTACTTCATGTTACTCATAGATTACTACACAATAATGACTTGGGTAGCATTCTTGAAATAAAAGTTAGAAGCTCTTGATAAGTTCAAGGCATTCAAGGCTCTTGTTAAAAATGAGAAGAATGGGAGGATCAAGTTATTAATATATAAAATAGGAAGAGCTTTTTATTTTAATGAGTTTGATGACTTCTATGAGATTCATGGAATAAGGATATAGTTCATAATAGCTAGGATTCCTCAATAGAATGAGGTAGTAAAAAGAAATAATAATGTAGTTTAAGAGATGGTTATAACTATGCTAAATAAGTATATATTATCTTATGGATATTTGAGAGGGGAAATAAGAACTTAAAATATACATTTTGAATAGAGGACAAATGAGGACTAATGGAAATAAGACTCTATTAACTATGGAAAGGTAGACATGCCAATGTGGAATGCTTTAGAGTAATCGGGAGAAAATGTTTCATCAAAAGAGATGATGAAGACTTAGGAAATTTTGATTCTAGATTTGATAAATCTATATTCTTAGGATACTCATAAATGAGATCAAACTATATATGTTATAAAAATATGTTACATGAGATAGTGTAAATCACCAAAGTGAAGATTGATGAGATAAGGAAATCACACTCACAGTAAAAAGATACTTTATAGAATCATGAATTCAAGAATGAAGAGTAAACTATATAAGTTAATGAGGAAGAAGAAATTTTTTAGGATAGATAAACTAAAAAATCTCCTCAAGATAGATTCAAATAGATCATCCTGAATCTCAAATCATTGGCAACAAGAATGTGGGTATGCCAAAAAAAAAAGACTGCTAAGTAATCTAAATCAAGAGAATGTTTCTCTATTATCTAAGATTAAACCTAAGAATCTTATATAATAAATCAAATATAAATTTTATATAGGTGTTATGAATGAGGATTTAGACCAAATAGAGAAGAATGAGACTTGGGAACTAGTTCGTAGGCCTAAAGACAAGAATGTCATTGGTACAAAATGGGTGTTTAGAAATAAGTTGAATGAAGATGGAGAAGTCACTAGGAATAAGGATACATTTGTATGCAATGGATATGCATAAGTTTAAGAGGTATAATTTGAAGATACCTTTTTACCAATAATAATATTGGAGGCCATCAAAATGTTTCTACCATATACAATATTCAAAGGGTTCAAGGTATACTAGATGGATGTCAAATATGTCTTTTTGAATGAAAATTTGGGAAAAGAGGTGTGCATAGAGTAACCTAAAGGGTTCTCACTATCAAGTGATAAGGACTATGTTTTTAGATTGAAAAGGATCTCTATGGTTTAAATCAAGCTCCTAGATCTTGGTATGCTAGATTAGACAAGTATCTATTGGATCAAGTATTCAACAAAGGAGTTGAAAATAATAATCTATACATAATATCATACGATGGCCATCAGTTGATAGTAGTTTTCTACATGGATGACATCATCTTTGGTGGAATCAATTAGAACATAACCAAGGTCTTTATAGAGGAAAAAATGAAAGAGTTTGATATGTTCATGCTGTGAGAACTATCAATATTTCTTGGGTTTCAAATCACTCAATATAAAAAAGGTATATTCATTTTTCAAGCCAATTGTGTAAGAGAGATGTTTAAGAAGTTTGAGATGGAAGATTGCAAGGAAATTAGTATACTTATGATCATAGTTTGTAAGTTGAGAAAGGAAGATGATTCTCCAAAGGTCAATCAGACATCATATAGGTCAATTACTGAAAGTTTACTATACACCACTTCCTCTAGAATTTATATCATGTAACTAGTAGGTCTTATGGGAAGGTTTCAAGAAGATCCAAAGGAAAATCATCTACAAGTAGATAAATGGATACTCAATGTCAATAGGATTATCGAATATGGTTTATGGTATTCAAAGAGCAAAGAGTTCAATGTGATAGCCTATGTAGATGTAAATTGGGAAGGAATTCTGTATGATAGGAAGAGTACTAATAGAGGTGCTTTCTTCTTAGGTGGGTGCCTAGTTTCATGGATAAGTAAGAAGAAACCATGAATAACATTATCCACTTGTAAGTATGAGTAAATTTTAGGAGATTCATGTTGCACTTAGGTCCTATGGATGAGATAGAGCCTAAAATAATACAAGGTGGATTATGATGGTCTTAGTCCTATCTATTATGATAATAGAAGTGCTATAAATCTCTCAAAGAATACTATCATGTACTCAAGGAATAGGCACATTACCATCAATTATCATTTTATAATAGATCAAGTATGTGAATAAAGTGTCAGACTTGAATATGTTTTTACATAGGATCAGATTACATACATTATACTAAACCACTTCCAAATGTAACTTTTGAACACCTAATACAAGAATCAAGTGTAATTCTTGCTCTTAAAAATCATTAAAGAAGATAAGTACTTTTGGGAAGATAATTATGTGGTTTATTAGATCCAAGATCAGGTGAGTTATTATAAGAATGTATGTATGGATATAGGGAGATAATGTTTATATTATGACTCATAAACTCATAGTCCTATGTGTTTAGTATTTTGGTTACAAGGAGTATGATCCAAGGAGTTGTAGACACCAATTTGTCATTTAAGTCAAAGGGGAAAGAATTTTAAAATGAGGGAAAATTTGCTTGTTGAGATAATTTTTTTAGATTGGTTTCCATCAATGATGAAGGGAGAGATTGTTGAGTATTATCATTGATGTCAATGGTATATCTTGTATGAAGTCGGTGTCATTAAGAGAGTGTGCCTAGTTGGAAGTATGTTGATGTGACAAAGGGATTTGATGGAGTGTTGTCACTAGAGGATTTATTCATGAAATATAATTTTAAGGAAAAAGAGATAATTTTAAGGCAATTAATGCCTTATGGTTGAAAGAAGGTACAAGTCTTTGAGTAACCCAATTCTAGTCATGACATAAAAAGACCTTGTAATAAGGTATGATGATGGTGGATTGGTGATATGAATGAACATAGTCATGAATGGATGTATTAGGTTTTTATATCATGTATGTGAGGAACTGGAACACTCGTGATAGTCTCAGGTTGAGCCTACAAGGGTAAGACCTTTAAGATGAAGTATGCACCTAGACCAATTCTAGACCCTCCCTGACGTAATGAGGTATCATGAGTTTTTGTCAAGGTATATAAAGGATGTATGGATATGTTTAATCATTATATAGGTTTCTTAAGTATGTGATTTAGGTGGAAAGTGCATTTAAAGAGGCATGGAGGTCACCTTTAAGGCCTAATGTGGTTTGCAGGTTAATGTCTAGAAGGGCAATGTGAGAGAGTCTAGTCTAATGAGGGGTTATGATCATATTTCAATGTTTTTGAGTTCATTTAATAATTTAATAGGTGATTTATGTTGTTTTAAGTTTGTTCATGTAGTTTGAAGTCAAGGTTTTCAAGATAACACATGAAAAGTTATTTTTAGGTCTCTCTATTGCACACAATTAAGGGTTCTCGACTCGAGAAGGATTTTCATATGCTCATTAGATTTTTAAACCTATGTGTGGGAACATGATATATTCATGGTATATGGGGAAGGGTCATATATAAAAATTAAAGGCATTTGTTTTTATATTGAGGGGTTATTCTTTATGAATACTTGTTAAGAATGAAAATAGGTTTCAACCATCTTAGAACCCTAATAAGGACCTGATGTTGATAAAAATTACTCATTATGCATTTTTATGTTTATTTAAGTTATTTTATGTTGTATTAAACACTCCTAGGCACCTCAAAGTGTGATTTAGTTATCAAGTTTGTGAGTAGACCCTATAAGAAAGTGCTAATTTCTCATAGATTTACTATAGCAACCAGAGTTGACCAAGTCAAAGTATGAAAATGGATGGAAGATAAATATTTAGATTAATTTTTCATTTCCATTAATGTTTATGGAAAATTTAAATCCATAAAGTGTGATAAAATAGTCATCCAAGTTAGACAATCACTAACAAGTCTAACGGTGAAAACAGTGAAAAACCTAGGCAACCGTGAGAAGATGATTAAGAATGTGTTATCATGATATATAAATGAAACCAAGTGCATGGAGATGGTTTTTTGTAATGGTATTTTGTATTAATTATTTTTAAAAATCTTTTAAGTCATTTATAGTGTTGAAAATTATGAATCCAAAATGGCTTGTCTAACTCAGCGAGGTCTGCGTGTATTGAGGTCAACAAATTGGTTTGTAAGACAAATAGTTACCACTATACCATATGATTTTTATATTTTAATATGGTTTGTATATTTGATAGGTTAATATATATTAATATAAAATTTATATAAAGGTGTTAGAGTTTTGAGTCACCATGACTGGTCTTTGAGGAAAATCAGCAATTTCGAGTGAACAAGTTGCAATAGTGTTTTTGAGGATATATGCCTCATGTGATTAAGTATAATGAAATTGGTGAATTTTTTGAGTTATCTTATATTATTTTTATGTTATTTTATTTCATGTTTTTTAAAATAAATAATTCATAAACTAGGTTGTTCAAGATAGACCTTTCTATGTGTGTGAAGGGCTAATGTAAATTGTACTAATGGTGTGCTTCAAGTGGCAGTTGGAGATAAAAAGTGTGATGGAATTAAGATGAGATGATTATATTTATATTTTAGTGGTATATGAAAATTTAATATTGTGTGTGATGTTTTAAAGTGTTCCAAGAAGATCAAAGGGTAATGTGCACTAATGAAGGCCTAATTGAATTAGGTCTCCTTAAGGCTTAAAAGAGGTTTTTGTCTTTTATGTTATGAATGACCTACATCAATTTTTTATTCAGGGATTAAATGGGTTATAATACCTATTTTATGTTTAATAAAAGTGTGAAAATGTGTGTGTTTTACCAAGAGGTATGTGAGCTAGAGGATTGTATAAGAATAAGGCCTAATAGGCATATTTGGCTTGTTAGTTGAATTGGGAGTAAAACAAAATGAGATAAAAGATCCTTGAGTAGAAGGAGATATTATAGACCATAATAAGAGAGTATATGTACTATAATTAATATCTAATAGGAGGCATGAGTGTGAATATCAAGAACATATGACTTAATTAGTCTTGAAGAGACCTAGTTGAGTGAAGAAGCTTAGAAGGCAGTTTGAGAGGGATAAAAGAGTGAGAGAGATAAAGAAGGTGATTATCACCTAATGTGTGAGAAAAAAATTATATAGTTGATAAAAAAATTTAGGTGTCTTATTTGGAGCTGATTCATCTAGGGGGTTGGTGCTTCTTTGCAAGTTGGTACTTATTAAAGCCTAGTTGAGTGGGTGCTTGAATAGTTGGGATTGGTGCTCCATGTGGATTTGGTGCTTCACTAAAGATTTATTGTTTTCTTATAATAATATAGTCAATTTTCATAGAATAATTTTTTTTATTACCCTTGAGGGTTTCCCACATATGTAATGTGTTTCATTATCTTATATGGTTGCATATGCTTTGATATATGTTCATGTTTGTATTAATTTTTCTTTTATGCTAAAGTGGAATAGAATAATTATTTTAAAGACACTAATTCACACCCCTCTTTTTGATTATTCTTATAAAAATTGGTATCATATCTCGGTCATTTGATTCAAGTCTAACATCTTGAAGGTGATCCTAAGAAACATAAGATTTCTAGTGATCAAAACGAAGAAAATAACATGTATGATGAAAAATTATACTATGATAGTAAAGAAAGAGAAGCTGAATTATACCTTGAAGCTAAATTCATAAGTTCCCTTAATGATTTAAATTTTTTAAAAAATACTATTAGGGATCTCAATAATTGGTTAGAATGTGTCAATACAAGGTTTGGATAAAAGGAAGTTGAGTGTGGCTAGTTAAAAACAAACCTAGATTCCTTGAAGATTGAGCATGAGCATCTCATAGATAGGATGAGAAACTTTGAGAAAGAGTGTGATAAGTCATAACAAGTCAAGAGGACTAGCATGAAAAGACCAATCAGGAAAAACAATGCAATAAGGGATTAGTTATAATGGGACCATGGGAAAAAGAGTGGTAATTCAAGAGGTAAGTACATAAATGTTATTTGCTACATTTATCATAATATGGGACACATTGAAATATTATGTTATAATAGAGTTATAAGTCCCTCAATATTTAACAATATATAAGAATCTCGTATAGTACATGAGAAGTGCCAAACATTGGTATCAAAACCAAAACAAGTTATGATTGATCATTTGAACCCAAGAGTCAAGATGGATAATTTGCTAATGAGGAATATAAGACTAAAGAGGATTTTATAATATCTTAGACTACCTTTCACATTAAATTTAAATGCATGAATAATGGTGTATGTGTGTGTGTGTGTGTGTGTGTGTGTGTGTGTGTGTGTGTGTGTGTGTGTGTGTGTGTGTGTGTGTGTGTGTGTGTGTGTGTGTGTGTGTGTGTGTGTGTCTATATATATATATATATATATATATATATATATATATATATATATATATATATATATATATATACTCGTTTCTTAAGCCACATGACATGAGACAAAACTAAGCTCATCTCATTGAAGAAGAATGCTACAAGAATAGTGAGGTTTGGAGACAACACAAAAACCATTATAGTTGGAAAGGGTATCTTTAGTTTGGACAATGGGAAGACCAAGACATAAATTGTGTTGTATGTGGAAGGTTTGAAACATAACCTAATTAGTGTAAGTCAAATGTGCAATTAAAGACACATACTAACCTTTCATGATAGAGGGTGTGAGATAAGGAGAGCCGAGTCAAGAATGCTAAGAGCACTGAAAATAATCTATATGCCTTGAATGAGATAAATAAGCAGAGATGATTTATGATAAATATGGATGAGAGTTGACTATGGTACAGAAGTCTAGGTCACCTAGAATTTGATAATCTGGTCAATATAAACACTAAGAAGTCTGTGAATAACATGCCTAAGATCACCAAACCTACAAACATACTTTGTAAAACATGTCAACATGGTAAGCAAACTAAAAGAAGGTTCTAGTCCAAGGATTACTCTACTATAATATCCTTAGAGTTAATACACATTGATATTTGTGGGTCTACAATAATTAAAAGCATTCAAGGATATAGCTACTTCATGTTATACATAGATGACTACACAATAATGATATGGGTAGAATTCATGAAAGAAAAGTAAGAAGATATTGACAAGTTCAAGGCATTCAAGTCTTTTTCTTAGAATGAGAAGAATAGAAAGATCAAGTTCCTAAGATTTGAAGGAGGAGGAGAGATTTGGTCTAATGGGTTTGATGAATTCTATGAGATTCATGGAACAAGGAGACATTTCTTAGTAGCCAGGACACCTCAATAGAATAGGGTATTGGAAAAAAAGAATAGTATAGTTCAAGATATGGATAGAAATATTCTAAATAAATATATATTATCTGATGGATATTGGAGAGAGGAATTAAGCATTGCATTCTAAATTTTGAATAGAGGATACATAAGGACTAATGGAAGGAAGACTCCTTATCAACTATGGAGAGGTAGACCTTCCAATGTTGAAAACTTTATAGTGTTTGGGAGCAAATGTTTCATCAAAAGAGATGATGAATACTTAGGAAAGTTTGATTTTATATTTGATGAAGGCATATTATTAGGATAGTCATCAATGAGCTCAACCTATATATGTTATAACAAGAGGTTAAAAAATATAGTGGAAATAACCAATGTGAAGATTGATGAACAAAGAAATCACGCTCACAATAAAAGGTTACTTTAGAGAATCATGACTTCAATAATGAAGAGGAAACTATATATTTGATGAGGAAGAATAATAAGTTAAGGAGAGACATGAATCAAAAGGCCACTTAAGAAATACTCAAATAGATCATCTTGAATCTCAAACCATTGGAAACAACAATGCAGGAATGCAAACAAGAATAATAATTTTAAGTAATCTAAATCAAAAGAATGTTGTGTTATTATCGAAGATTAAACCTAAGAATTTTATATAATTAAGAAATTATTTTTATAGGTGATATGAATGAGGAGTTAGACCAAATAGATAATAATGAGACTTGGGAACTAGTTCCTAGGCCTAAATACAAGGATGTCATTAGCACAAAATGGGTGTTTACAAACAAGTTAAATGAATATGGATAATTCATTAAGAATAAGGCTAGACTAGTATGTAAGGGATATGCACAAGTTAAAGGGGCATACTTTTAAGATACCTTTGCACCAATATCAATATTGAAGGCCATCATATTATTTTAGAATATGTAGGATTCAAAGACTTAAAGTTATACTAGATGGATGTCAAATATGCTTTTTTGAATGGGAATTTGGAAGAAGAGGTATACATAAAGAAACATGAAGGGTTTTCGCAATCTAGTGACACGGAATACGTTTGCAGATTGAAAAAGGCTCTTTATTATCTAAATTAAGATCTTAGAGCTTGGTATGATAGATTGGATAGGTATCTATTGAATCAAGGATTCAAAAGAGGAGTTACAAATAGTAATATATACATAATGCCAGAATATGACCATCATTTGATAGTATTTATTTATATAGATGACATCATGTTTAGTGAAAACAATGATAACATGACCAAAGTCTCTATAGAGGTGATGTAGAAAGAGTTTGAGATGTCCATGCTAGGAAAACTATCATTATTTCTTGGGTTTGAAATCACTGAATCTAGAAAAGGTATATTCATTTTTCAAGATAAGTACATAATATAGATATTGAAGAAGTTTGAGATGGAAGATTTTAAGGTAGCTAGTACAACTATGATCAAAGGGTGTAAGTTCAACAAGGAATATGGGTCTCCAAAGGTCAATTAGACATCATATATGTCAATGCTTTGAAGCTTACTATACACCACTACCTCTAGACATGACATCATGGAAGTAGTAGGTCTTATGAGAAGGTTTCAAGTAGATTCAAAGTAAAATCATATTCAAGAAGTCAAAAGGATAATTATTTATCTCAAATGGAGTATGGAATATGAGTTATGTTATCCAAATAGCAAAGATTTAAATTTGACAACCTATACAGATGTAGACTAGTATGAAGTGTAGATGATAGGAAGAGTACCAGTGGAGGAGATTTCTTCTCAAGTGGGTGCTTACTTTCATGGATAATAAAGAAGCAACCATAAGTAACATTACCAATTTGTGAGGCTAGTTACATTGCAATAGATTCATGTTTCATTTAGGGCTTATGGATGAGACAGAACCTAAAAGACTACAAGGTGGAGTATGATCATCCTAGTCCTATATATTTTGATAAGTGTTATAAGCATCTCAAAGAACCTTGTCATGCAATTAGAGACTAAGAAAAATCACATTAGGTATAGTTTTTAAGAGATCAGGTAAGTGAATAAACTATAAAAATTGAATATGTTTCTAAAAAGTATCAGATTGTAGACATTGTTATCAAACCACTTCCAAAGGTAACTTTTGAACACCTAAGACAAAAATTGGGTGTAATTCCAACTCTTAGCAATCATTGAAGAATCCAAGTACCTAGGGGAAGATAATTAGGTGGTTCACTATCACTAAGATCAAGTGAGTTGTTATAATAATGTATGCATGGATATATGGGGAACATGTTTATATTATGACTCATAAACTCATAGTCTTATGTGTTTAGTATTTTGGTTGCAATGAGTGTGATCCAAAGAGTTACATACATAACTTTGTCATTTATTTCAAAGGGGAAAAAAAATCAAAATTAGAGATAAGTTTCTTGTTGAGATAATTTTTTGAGAGTGGTGTCCATCAATGATAAAGGGGGAGATTTTTGAGTATTATCATTGATGTCAATGGTAGGTCTTACATGAGGATGATGGCATTGAGAGAGTGTGCCTAGTTGGCAATGTGTTGATCTAAAAAAGGGCATTGATGGAGTGTTGTCATTGAAAAATATTTTCATGAAATATAATTTGAAGGCAAAATATACAATTTAAAGGCAACTAATGCCTTATGGTTCCATGAAGGTAAAGGTCTTTGAGTAACCTAAGACTAGTCATGGCATTGCAAGACCTTATAATAAGGTATGATCATTGTGGATTGGTGAGATGATTGTACATATGCATAAATGGATGTATGACATTTTTTATCATGTATGTGAGGCATTGGAACACTCACGAGAGTCTTCGGGTAAGCCTATAGGGGTAAGACCTTCAGACCAAGTCTACACCTAGACTACTTCTATACCTTGCTTGACGTAATGAGGTATCATGAGCTATTGTCAAAGCATATTAAGGATGTATGTCCATGTTTAAGCATGAGAGAGGTTTATTGAGTAAGTGAGTGAGGTGTAAATTAGATGGAAAGAGGCATGAAGGTCAATTTTAAGGCCTAATGTGGTTTACAGGTCAAGGTCTAAAAGAGCAAAGAGAGAGAGAGAGAGAGAGAGTGTGGTATAATAAGGGTTCATGATCATATTTTAAGGTTTTTGAACTCATTTAATAATTTTCAAAGGTGAGCTATTTTATTTTAAGTTTTCTCATGTAGTTTGAGGTCAAGGTTTGTAATAAAAGGCATGAAAAGTGATTTTAAGGACTCTCAAGTGCATAGAATGTATGTTTCTCAACCCAAAAAGAATTTATTGTGCTCATTCACTTGTCAAAATTTTTCATGAGAACATGATATATGGGAACTTTTCATTTTTATTGGATTGATGGGCTATGATTTATGAATGATTGTTAAAAATGAAAAAAGGTTTAAACCTTTTTAGAACCATAATAATGACCTGATGTTGATTATGTTGATAAAAAGTATAAATAATGGATTGGTATGATTAGGTAAGTTATTTTAGGTTTTATTTGACTCTCCTAGGCACCTCTAAGTGTGATTTAGTTGTCAAGGGTGTGAATAGACCCTATAATAAATTGTTAATTTATTAGTGATTTGTTGTAGTAGTTAAAGTTGACAAAGTCAAAGTATGAAAATAGATGGAGGATGAATATTGAGACTCATGTTTCATTTAAATTAATTTGTATGTAAATTTACAAGCCCTAAAGTGAGATAAAATAGTTATCCAATCACTAATAGGCCTAATGGTGGAAACAATGGAAAACCTAGGCAATAGTGAGAAGATGATTAGGAATGTGTTATCATGATATAGTAATAAAACCAAGTGAATGGATATATTTTTTGGGAATGGTATGCCATATTAGTTCTTGGAATAAATATTTTATGTTATGTATATTGGTGAAAATTATGAAGCCAAAATGTCTTCTCTGACTCAATGAGGTCTGTGTGTAGTGAGGTCAAGAAATTGGTCTATAAGACCAATAGTTTCCACTAGACCATATTATTTTTATATTTATATATGGTTTGGATATGTCAAGGTTTAATATACATGCATAATAATTCATTTAAAATTTATATACATGTGTTAGAGGATTGAGTCACCATGACTAGTCTTTGAGGAAAATTGGTTGTTGTAAGTGACCCAGTTGAAATAGTGTTTTGTAGGCTCTATGCCCTATGTTACGAAGTATAATACAACTAGGGAAGATTTTTAGGTCTTTTAGGTTATGTATATATGATTTATTTTCATTGGTTTGTGGATAATTAATTCATTATCTTTAGTTTCTCTAGATAGACCTTTCTATGTGTGTGAAAGCCTAATATAAATAGTACTAATGGTGTGCTTTAAGTGCTAGTTGAAGATAAAAAGTGTAATGGACCTAAAATGAGATGAGTAGGGTTCTATTTAATTTTTATATGAATTTTTTATATTGTGTATTTATTTTTAAAGTGTTTCAATAAAATTAAATGTTAACGTGCATTAATGAAGGCGTAAATGAATTAGGTCTCCTTAAGGCCTAAAATAGGTTTTCGTATTTTATGATATGACAAACATATTGTAATGTTTGATTCATGTCTAAAACATGTTATAAGCATATTTTAATGGTAATACAAGTGTGAAAGTGTGTGTGGATGACCAATAGGTGTGTGAACTAGATGATTGTATAAAAATAAGGCCTAATAGGCATATTTGGCTTGTTAGTTGAATTGGGAGTGAAAGCGAATGAGATAAGAGATCCTTGAATGGATTGATGTACTATATACTATCATAAGAGTGTATAATTACTTTCATGAATATATAATATGAGTTTTTATTATGAATATGAAGGCCATATGACCTAATCAGTCTTGAAGAGACATAATTGAGTGAAGAAACCTAGAAGGTAGTTTGAGAGGGATACAAGAGTGAGAGAGTTAAAGAAGGTGATCATCATATGTTGTGTGATAAAAAATGTTTTATAAATGTGATAAAAAAATTTATGTGGATGAGTTGGTGCTAAGTCATATGTGGGGTTGTTACCTCTTTGTAGGTTTGTGCTTGCTAAAGCCTAGTTGAGTGGGTGCTTGACTAGTTGAAGGTTTTCCACATATGTAATGTGTTTCATGGTCTTGTATAATTAAGTGGAATTGAATTATTATTTTGAATATATTGATTCAACATTCACCTCCTCTAAGTGATTATGCTTCAAATAATAAGGATACAAGATGAGGATATTTCAAAAATGATGTTTTCAACTTGTTATGGGAATTATGAGTTTACAGTGTTACCATTTGGGTTGACAAATGCTCCTAAAACATTCATGTATCTCATGAAGAGTATGTTTATAGATTATATAGCTCATTTTTTTTGCTTGTTTTAGATGAAAATATTATATATTCTAAGGAGGAAGAATAGTATCTTCAACATTTTGATTTGGTTTTATAACAGTTGTGAAATCACAAGTTGTATGACAAGTTGTTCAAGTGTGCATTTTTACATAAGAAAGTGAAATATCTAGGACATATTATCTTAGATTATGGAATTTATATAGATCTATAAAATATGAGATCCATTATGGATTGGCTAGCACCAAGGAATGTCCATGAGGTAAGGAGTATTATGTTATTAGTGGGCCATTATAGGAACTTTGTTTTAAATTTTTCTAAGATAGTTAATTCATAGGGTATTACATGAACTTCATTTCAAATTATTCTAAGATAGATAACATAATTACCTCTCTACAATGTAAGAATCAAATTTTTATCTAGTCAAATAAGTGTGAAGTATATTTTTAGGAATTGAAAAGAAATCTTACTTTAGCACTAGTGCTAAGAGTTTTTAATCCAAATGGTCAATTTTCAATGATCATAGATGCATCAGTTGATGGATTAGGAAGAGTCCTTCTGTAGGATTGTGTATTAGTAGTCTATAAATCAAGGAAGCAATAACCTTATGAGGTGAACTATGCCAATTATGACCTAAATATTGTAATAGTTATGCATACTTTATAAGTTTGGAGTCATTATTTGTTATGAAAACTATTTGAGCTCAAGACTAATAACTTGGGACTCAAATACATTTTCACCCAACCAAATTTGAATACTCATCAGAGAAAGTAGTTAGAGTTTTGTTCAAACTATGAGTTAGATATAAATTACATCAAAGGCAAGGAAAATAGAGTAGCTGATGCCTTTAGTCCTAGAAGGTATGTAGTAGTCATGGCTACTATCAAGAGTACTTTAAGGGATTGAGTGATCTAATTGTTTCTAGGAGATGAATTCTATGACCAAGTTAAGAAAACATTTTCTGAGAATGCTTAGAATCCTAGGTATAAAGGATACAAATTATAGAATGAGAATTTTTTACTATTAAAAAAGATGTATGTACTAAATAGAGAGAATATAAGGAGCACAGTGATAAATAAACTATAAACAAGACATCTAAGAGTAACCAAGATTATGGCATGGCTTAGGTTAATTTAATTTTATAAGGGAATAAAGAAAGATGTAGTGGAATTTTTATCAAATTTTATTGAATGTAAGCATTTAAAAGATAGACATGTTCATCTAAATAGATTGTTGTATCCTCATGACATACCAGAATGGAAGTGGTAGGTGATTAGTATAGACTTTAATCAACATTTAACATTGTCACAGATCAGGCATGGCATGATCTTGGTTGTAGTTGATAAAATAACCAAGGTAGCTCATTTTGTACTAGGAAATTTGATAAATGATGTACCTACTCTTGATAACATATTTTTAAAGGAAGTGTATGAATTTAATATATATAAGGAGAAGATCATGATCAGAAGATGACTTCTAGGTTTTGGTTAACTTTAAATTCAACTTTGGGTATGCAACTAAATTGCAATACAACATATCACCCACACACTAACAATCAAACTGATCACGTTAATTACATGTTAGAGGATATCCTTAGTATATATTTCATGTATAATAAATACAAGTGGGATGAATAACTTCCATTGGTTGAGTTTTCTTACAATAAATGATACCAATCTACTTTGAAGATGGCATTGTTTGAAGCATTTTATGGAATAAAGTGTAGGACACCAATTAGTTGGCATAGATTGGAAGATAGGGTAGTCTTTAGAGCTCATATGCTTTCAAAAATTAAATATCAAGTTAGATCAATTAGGTAGACATTGGTCGAGGCCAACGATAGGCATAAGAGTTATGCATATCTAAAGAGAACAAATAGGTATTTTTTTAGTAGGCGATAACATTTTCTTGTGAGTTAAACCATAGAAGAACTTGATTAAATTTGGAAAGTCAACAAAACTTTCACTTAGATATATGATGCCCTTCAAGTTTTTAAAATTGGTCAATCATATAGAGTATAAGCTTGATTTACGAATAGTCCTAGCTCTACTCCATGTGATCTAGGAATTTGACACATGAGAGGATGGTTAGTATGGTGTTAGTTTAAAAATGAAAATAAAATGAAAGAAACACACTAACTAGCATAACATATCTAGTCTTAAACACTAGGGAGAACTTATTTAACAAACATGAATGAAACACAAAACTAAAATGAAAATGAAAACTTTCTTTTACCTCCCTTGGATGATCTAAAATGTTTGTTGTAGTGGCTTGCTCGGCTTGTGCTCATGAAGTCCTTGGAAATGAAACCTTGGATACCTCCATCTCTCCTTGGAACCTTTAGCTTGTGGCTTGGCTTGGATTGAAATCAATTTGGCATGGTAACACTAGTTTTATGAAGCTTTTGGATCCAATCTTACATTATAAATTTTCACTATCAAGTCTTAAAAATGATGTGGTGAGGCTTCCTATTTATAGATTTTTGTAAATGTCTAGAATCAACCTGAACTATCCATCTCAAGATTAAGATGTATGGTTGAGGATTAATTCAATTTTTTTAATTAAGTTTTTAATTATCCTCATCATGAAATTGTAAAAAAGGGTAATTAAGAGGCATGAAGGGAATCATGGAAGGCATTGATGAGGCATGGAGGGTATAAATCTTGATATTTATGGCATTTATGGCCTATAGATGTCTTCCCAAGAAATGGGGTCACATGATGATGTAGATATTACATATACATTTAAAAAAATAAATATTCAACAAGTTTCCATGGAATTATTAATTAGGCCTTTATTTGGGTTAATTAGCTCTTAAGTATGTTTAAATACTTTGTGTAAAAATTACTCAAATTGATCAGAATGCCTTATTATTGGTCTAAAATTTGACTAGATTGGAATTAGAAGTCACTATTAGATGCATTGGATCCATATTCCCATTTAAGATGTTGCCAATAACAAATAACAAAGGCATGTGCCTTATGTAAAAGATTTGATAAGAAGGAGCAATCCAAAGCACCTAGGTGTAAAATTAACATTTTGACTTAGAATGATTTGATCAAAGTTAGCTGGCCCATAAATTACATTACCCCATTTATGGATACCCTATCTAAAATTTTCACTTGAATTGTTAGTTTCACATCCTTTAGCATGTTTTAGTGTTTTTAGGCCAAATTATGCATTCTGGATGGAATTTGGCCAAAAGCCTGATTTGGGGTTATCGGTGGCTAGTTTTAGGTGTCTATAGTTTGCTCCTATTTGGGAAGGTGTTACAAGCTATAAGCATAGTAACATATTCTCAAATAATGAAAAGGTCATGTATGCCTACAACTGTAATGATGATAAACTAATTTTATGATGCCCCCTTGATGGAATGATTGGCATAAGTAAGTAAAAGATTATCCCTAAAAAAGAAAGAAGTGAAATGAGGGGACCAAAGAAAGGAAAGATGATGGGGTGAAAACACAATTATATTGAAAAAGTAATCCAAAGCATTGAGAATGCAATTGGGATGGTGTACAATGGTTTTCCCAAAGGTGATTAGAGACATTAAACCCTGATAGTGGCAACGTAGTATGATAACATAATGATTTACCTAAAGGCGGTTATAATCATTGAGAAGATGGAGATTCCCCTATTAGGATAGATAAATAAGATAATAACATGCCCCTATATAGGTATAAAAAGTAAAGTGGTAACAACACAATGATCTACCCAAAGGTGGTTATAATCATTGAAAAATGTAGGTGGTACAGTGTGCAATGATTTTCCCATAAGCGGTTATAATAATTGGACCCCAATTATGACAAACATGATAAACTTGGTTGATAATGATGATAATTAACATAGATGGTAATAATGAATTGGAACAACCTACTAATAGGGAGATGTTCATTCAAACTAATAAAGGTTAAAATTCTTTCATGGTTAATTACTTTATTTGGCATATGATTGGGAGTGAATCAAGATGTTGGTGTTGAAGAGATGTTGCCATTGTTGAATAGAATTATTGAAGTTAAGATTTATTATATCACATGTTGGTAGGCATCATGGTATAACATCATGAGGAATTTATAAAAATATGCATGAGGACTGACTCCCCTAACCTAATACTCAATAGAAAACAATGCACCAATGATAGAAACCATGATGACAAGGTAAACATATGAATATGGATGGATTAAAGTGTAAGTGTGGACAAGGAATCACCCAATGAACACACACAAACTAAATCAAAGAAATAATACTTAAAGTAAATAAATAGACACACAGGCAAAACAATAAAGAAACACTAAAAAAAACCACATGAACAGTGCCCATAAAATATAAAAAAAGGAATGGGGTGGCTGAGCTTTATCCATATGCACTAGGCAAGTGAATGCTACCTACATATTTTTATGGATGTAATATCCAATAAAAAAATATTAGGCCAAATGTAGTTCTCCCACAGAATAGGAAAAATGTGATAACTAATGAAAACAAACAAAATGGATGTGAGAGAAGAAGAGGAATACTCTTGCAAAATGGAAAGTGCATGAGAGGAAAAGGCCAAAAAATATGGGGAATCTAAATGACAAGTGATTTACTTGTAACTTAGTAAAGGTTCCCATAATCCTTAAGGCAAAGAAGTGGTCAATGTTTTTATTATTTTCTAATGATTTTTCAAATGTTTTTGAAAGTGTTTTGAAGTGTCTCAACTCAATTGAGAATGATGAGACACTAAAAGGTTCAACCTCACAAAATGGAAAGAGTGTTTAAACTAAGGTTTCTCACAAAACAATGAGAGTGTGGCTTAAGTTTCTCATAAAATGGTGAATGCATGGGAAAAAGGGTGACTGAGTTGACCTCAAAAATTATTGAGCACTACCTACGTAGTCCGATAGTAGGACCTCAAGTAACTGTAGTTCTACCCTTACACTAGAGGAATTTGACTAGTGTAGTAGTCAATTCAAACAAAATAAGCACAGTTGGTTAAAAGTCATAGTACGGCAAAAGAAGTTGTAAGTTGGTATGTCAAGGCTTAATGTTGCCCCTAGTTTGTCCATAGGTGGTTATAACTAGGACACAATGGCATAAATCAATGGCACTAATTTTCCCAAAGGTGGTTTTAATTAGTAGCAAGATTCATGGTAAGAAAAGAGTAGCAAACAAAGGATGCAACTAATAAAACTTCTATCACACTATCCTAAAATAATGTCTCTATTTGAAGTACTTGAACCAACTAATGAAATTGATCATAAACCTTAATGCTAAAAGTACGTAATGAATGGAAAAAACTGAGGCCAAATAGGCTAGGCTTTAGAACATAATGGGTTGATAGGTTAGAAGCAAAAAGTGGATATGACTAAGAGGATGGATAAGGATGGTATTATGTACAAAGAAGAATAGTGATAAAATGGTATAACTAAAATGGTCCTTATAGACAATACAACTTAGTGCTTAATCATAGTACCACTTGAGATGAATAGTATTCATCGACTGAGGAAGTTCATCTCCATCTCGTGTGGCAAGCTTGTATGCTTATAATCCATAATATACAATAATAATGAAAGGCCCTATCCAGTTTGGTTTGAATTTCCATTTATGTTTCTTCTTATCCATGGTGTTCTTTTGGTTTTCTTTAAAAACAAGATCATCAAGTTCAAATGTTCTATTCTTAACATGCTAATTATAGTGGCCTTTGAGTTAGTTCTGATATGCTTGAAGATTATTGAGTGTAGCTATGCATTTCTCATCAAGTAAGTATAGCTCTTACAGGTGAGCTACTCGATAGTCATGATCATCTATGACATGCTTGAAAAAGATGTGTAGTGAAGGCAATTCGACCTCAATGGGAAGGGTAGCTTTAGTATCATTAATAAGTGAGTATGTAGTGGCTCTTGTAGGGGTATGATGATTGGTATGGTATGCCCAAAGGGTAGGGCATATCTAAAGGTGCCAATCATGACTGACATCAATGACAATCTTTTTGAGAATATTGATAATGCTTTTATTGGATGCCTCAACTTGGCCATTACCTTGAGGGTAGTATGCTATAGAAAAATGTTGTGTAAGGTTATATTTGGTACATAACTAGTCTACATCCTTGTTTTTGAATGATCATCCATTATCAAATATATTGTCAGAGGGGATACCATAGTAGCAAATGAGATGGTTGAAGATGAATTAGGAAATTTGCTTCCCTGTCACATAAGTGAGGGGTATAGCTTCAACCCACTTAGTGAAATACTTGATGGTGGTAAGGATATGTTTATGTCCATCAGATGAAGTGGGGTTGATCTTCCCAATGAGTTCAATTCCCCATGTAGAAAATGGCCATGGTGTCAACAATAGTTTCAAAGTTTTTGCTAGGGCATGAATCAAATTAGCATGTCATTGACATTTGTCACACTTTTTTACATATGTAGTGGCATTTGCATCCATTTTGGGCCAATAATAACTATTCCACAAGAGATTTTTAGATAGGACTACCCTACTAGAATGAAATCCACATATTTATTTGTGAACTCTTCTTAATGCTAGTGTATACTCTACTGAAGTTAAACAAAAAATTAGAGTTCCATCAAAACTATGATGATAAAGGGTGGATCTTAGTAGAGTATAATGAACAAAATGATGAATGAAGGCTTTGGTTTGTTTTCAAGATAGGTTAGGTGATAGAACTTGGTCATGAAGGTAGTTGTAAAGGTCTGAGTACTAGATAGAATTAGGACAAAAAATATCACAAATCATTGCAATGGTTGAAGTTTTATGAGCTGGTACTAACAAATTCTTGATGAGGAACTGATACTCCCTAGATTTATCTATTTGTTAAATTAGAGAGCCAATAGTAACTATGGAGTTTTCCATTTTATTACTAGCCCTTGCTATGTGTTCAAACTAAATGTTGGCAACTTGTTGTTTAAGAGTGTCAACCATGGCTTTATATGAGACCAACTTGTCATTTTTTCTCCAAAAATGATTTGTGACTTGATTGATGATTAACTAAGAATCACCATAAAATTGGAGATGAGATATATTCCAATGCACTTCTTGTCAAAGTCCTACAACAAATGCTTCATACTTAGCCACATTGTTTGTACAACTAAAGCTGATTCTGAATGATTTAGGGATTAGATCCCCTTGTGGTGTAATAAAAAATAGGCCTATCCCCAATCCATGTGTAGTAAAGGAAACATCAAAATACAACTTCTAGGGATACTCCTCAAGGGGTGGGTTAATGATGGTCATGATGGATTCATCAAGAAATTGAAACATGAGTGGTTGTGTGTCTCTAAGAGGTGCTTCAACAATTTGATCTATAAGAACTTGTCCCTTGATTGCCTTCTGATTAACATAATCTATGTCAAACTCACTAAGAAACATGATCAATTTAGCCATTCTACCTTGCAAAGCTATTTTAGATAGTAGATACTTGAGTAGATCTACTTTTGAAATGACCATGGTTTTATTATTCAATGTGTAATGGCATAGTTTTTGAGCTATGAAAACCATGGCTAGATAGGATTTTTCAATAGGTGCATAGTAATATTTATATGTAACTAAGGTATGGCTTAGGTAGTATACAACATTCTCTTTTCCATTATCATCATTTTGAGCCAAGAGTGCATCTAGAGCATGGTCGGTAGCTAATAGGTATAAAAGAAATGGATTTCCTAGTATAGGAGGTAATAAAATAAGTGGATTAACAAGATAGTCTTTGAATTATTGAATATTTGTTTGGTAGAGATCATCCTAGTGAAATGTAACGACTTTCTTTAAAAGTGTGTAAATGGATGGCACTTGTCTACTAATTGAGAGATGAAGCATCGAATTGACTGGATCTTACCCTATAAACTATAGAGTTGATTTAAATTGGTTGGTGGTGGCATCTCAATTATAACATAGACTTTAGCCAGATCAAACTCAATACCTCTATGCAACATGATGAAGCTAAGTAATTTACCTAAAGTTACACCAAACACACATTTATTTAGATTGAGTTTAACTTTTTACTCCTGTAATCTTTTAAATATCTTATGAAGCACTACTAGATGGTCGGCCTAGTTTTGGATTTTCCCAATATGTCATCTATATAGTCTTCAACAATATCATGCAACATATCATGGAATATGATAGTCGTGGCTCTTTGATATGTGGCTCCAAAATTCTTAAGGCTGAATGGCATTACTTGATAACAAAATGGTCCCATAGAGTGGTGAACACTATTTTATGTTGGTCTTTTGGTGCTATTCTAATCTGGTTGTATCCTAAAAATCCATCCATGAGTGAAATAATTTTATAACTAGCCATGGAGTTGATTATCACGTCGATATTATGTAATGGAAAATCATCTTTAGGACAATATTTGTTGTTGTATTGAAAATCAGTAAAAATTCTAATCCCTTCAGGTTTTTTACTAATAGGCACCACATTAGAGATCTATTCTGAGTAATCAATGGATCGAATATATCCTGATTCTAAGAGTTTTTTCAACTCTTTTTTTACCTATAAAACAATTCAAAGATGCACCTTACATAACTTTTGTTTTACTAGTTTGGAATCAAGATTAACCACAAGGTGGTGTAAAACTAAGGTGGGGTCTAAACATGGGATGCCAGAATAGGCCCATGCAAAGATATCTATAAATTATCTCAATAGAACTATAAAGATGTCATGTTTCTCCTTAGTGAGGGACATGCCTAATTTTATCTATTTTAGATCTGATGGAGTCTTGATATTTACCTCTACTATATCTTTGACTAGAAGGGTCGAACCATCTTCTAATATAGTAGATAATGACTTGAACTATTGGATTATGTCAGGTCCTTCGTTAGGACTTAATCTTCAACTTCTCTTAGGCATGATGAATTTAAGTCCCCTAATGGAGATCTAGCCATGTGACAAAAATAGTTAGAAATTATTTAAAAATTTGATCAAATACTTGTTTTTCTCCAATTTGAACTCAAATCCATAGTCAAGTTCATCATTGGTGATCTCCTAGTCTAAATTCAAAGAAGAATGAACACCCTCATCTAATGGCACTTGAAATAGGTTTTCACCACTATACTAGCCTGTATCTTTACTTTTTCCTTGGTTAGGAAGTGCCTCAAAGAGGTTTTCACTTTGGGACATCAATGCTTTACTTATTTGTTTTTGGCTAAAGGTGTTCACTCACTCTTCAAAATAGGCTGTAGGATCTAATGTGAATGAGAATATTGATTTGTGATCTCCCAATGACATGTTGTATCTAAGGCCTAAGAAATCATAGAATGACTCATCATTTTGGAACTCATCAATCAGTAGACTAGATTATTGTTGGTCCCAATCTATTAGTTGGTGATAATATAATGGCAAATAGTTGCGATGAATTGCCAGGGTAGGCGTGAAAATGGTATTATTATCAAACAAGTTCATTTCAACTAGGTTATAAAAGGTAAGGCTATGATCAAACTCTACTTCACTATCAACATCATCATTACTAGTCATTAGTGATGGAGTTCGAATAAGATATGTGGGGTCACCCCCAGTTAGTTTAAATCCAAGTCCATAAGGTATTTCATACTTAGTCATGGAAATTATCTCAATGGTTCCTTAATGATTCAGTCTGAGGCCTCTTCCTTCATAATTTTGATGCTCCATGATCCTTTTGGGAATATGATACTTTTAATTTTTATAACAATCAGCTTGGTTGTCATTTTATAACCATGATTCACCCCCTTCAATAGGGATAGGTTCTAGACCAGATGTTGGTACAAATGTGATAGGTCCCTTATCTTTATTCTTTTGTTGTCAATGCATATGTGGGGTGACTTTAGGCTGCCCAAAGGTTTTAAAATTTTGAGGAAGATTAGCAATATGAAATGTATTTTGGGTCACATACTCTCTTGGTTCATTATTTAAAATGGTGAAATGATTAGAAGCTTTAGGAGGCAACATGTGAGAAAGGGAATCTAAGGTATTATGATCTATGCAATTATCTGGTGAAGGATCAATAAGTATAGCCTTTCATTTATCCTACTTAAAACTTGGATTCATGCCATACTGATAATTATAGCTTTGAAATTCAGTCTCAAGATGCTTGTAGTGTTCATATGGGTGTAAATCTCTTGAAATATTTACTTCCATCCCTAAGTGGGAAAAATTGATACATTGGTATAACATTGATGGGACTACATGAATCTCATGTAACCAAGGCCTATATAAAAGTATATTGTATGATAATTCAAGATCAAGCACATGGAAAAGTGTATGATGGGTCAAAGGCCCAATGATAACTAGTAAAGTAATGGTGCCTTGTGATTCTCTTTCCTAATTATCATAGGCTTAGATGGTTATTGTTTCTGGCTAAAGATATACCATTATGTACCCAAGAATCTTGATGAGCTTTAGAGACAGTATGTTGAGGCTGGATCCATTGTCTATAAGGACAATTTTCACTTTATGCCATCTTATATAAACTTATATGTATAATGGATTATTATGGAGTGGGCCAAGAGAAGATAGATCACTTTTGTAGAATGTGACTTGTTGGGTTGGAGCTACGTGTCCAGCTAAAGCTTGAAATCTATCAGGGGATATGTCACTAGCAATAGTGGATTGGGTCAAAAACTCATTTAAGATGTTCTTGTGGATTATTTACATTCATAGCAAATGTAAAATAAAAATTTGTGTTGGTATCATCTATAATTTTTCCATAATATCAAACTTCTTATCTTGGTTAGTGGAGAATGGTTTATTCTGAGGCTGAATGGTTGGTTGGATGATAGGAAAAGTGGCAGATGATTATGGGCTTGGGATAGTAATCTTTGGCCTTTGAGTTGTGATTATAAAATCAAGATTAAATATTGTACCATTATTGATAACCAATGTTGGAAATAGTGTGGGACCATATAGGACAAGTCTCAATTACTAATGCACTTGCATATGGTCACATGGCAATAATGAGTTGTTGATATAAGGTCCAAAAGGGGAACTCATAATTTTTTGGTTTTCTTATATGCACTCCTAGGTCAAAGAAGGATTATCCATATAATTTGGCTGAATATTATTGTTTAGCAATGGTCTAGGTTAATTAATGTTTGGTCTTAGTTTAATGGAGATGGTATTAATGCTACCTCCTACAATATGACCTACAACCCTATTGTAGTCATGTGCAACTACATGGTAGGTTTTTTGGTTGTTACCATTTTGACCTTAGTTTTTTCCATTATTCTATCATTATGGGTTCTAATATTGATGTTATTGATTCTTCTAGTTTATCCTTTGATTTTGAAACTATTGATTTTGCTACCTCACTAGCCATTATTGTTGTTGTTGCTAATTATTTTGTTTCTATTGATTGTTATGTTAGGGAAAGGGGTTTTGATAAATATAAAGATTTTGATTATAAGTGGAAGCACCATTATCCAATGTTTTCTCCCCATTAGCAAACATATTCTCACTTAAATTCTTGATTTGGACACATCTTCATAGATTATGTCTATTAACCTGATGATAGTCATAGATTTTTTTTTCATGCTACCAATCAAGATAAGGAAAGCCTTATGGATAATGCTTTGGTATAGGCCAAATAATTAGATTATTAGTATAAATCTTGCAAAACATAGTCTTAATATGTTTGCCTAGGTCACTAAAGACACGACATGCAGGCATGGTTCTCCTAAGAGGAGGGGTTTGCAATGGTAAAGGCTACTATATTTATTGTGCAAGTTTTGGTTTTTGTGCTTGTGGAATTGGTTAGAGAGGTTGTTATGTAGGAGTAACCTAAAAAAGGTGGTGAAAATGATGTTTCCACTATTTGGACATGATGTGATTCAATTACTCTATTTCCCACAACATTCCTATTATGGTTGATTTTCTTTGATATTTCTTAGTTATTAGCCTATGTCAGTTGTGATGCTTGCACTTGAACAGGATGTTGATGTTAGCCATTTCCTTGATTGGTACCTTGATTTTGATTAGTTAAATTAAGCTTGATGACTCCTTTATTGATTAGCACCCACTCGATCAACAAACCTTTATCAATGATCTCTTTGAACATATGTGCACATTGTAGTTCTAGATGATAGGCTATCTCACTATAAAAATATTTAGTAAACATAGTGGCTAATTGTATATCTAGTAAACTATGAGTGAAATAGCTTTCAAGGGCTCTCCATCACTATAAATAACTTGCAAAACTCTCACCAAATTTTTGCTTTTCTTGCGTTAAGTCCACTAATGAAATCTCATACTCTATATTATAGGAGAAGTGATATGCAAAATTATTAGAAAGATCATCAAAATCCATTATTGAATTTTTGGGAAACTTTAAAAATCACATTAAGGCTTGTCCAACCAAGCTCCTTGGAAAAAACAATAAAAGGTATATGTCACTATATGCCACTGCTTGACATATAACAAAGAATTTAGTCAAATGAGCCTTAGGCTCACCTTTCCCTTTGTAATTATTGAATTTGAGTGGTTCTTATCCTAGAGGAAACAACATATGCAAAGACTCCATGTTGAATGGATAGGAACACACATCATCTAATTTGAACTTCCTAGTCTACTTTCCAGCCTAAATGGCTGCAATTACATCCTTCATTTATTGTAATTATTGGGATAAGAAACTATAAAGAACATTGGTTTTAGGGAGAAAATTGGTTGGGTTGATGGTTAGGAGGACACAAGTGGGACACTTTGACTAAGGTATGATGGAGATACATATTGGGGTATATTGGTTTAGTTGGGGAATGGACCAAGAATACGCATACATGGAATAGAATGTTCATGAAATTACACATTTGGCTATGTGATATTTTAGTTTGGGTTGGCGATAAAGGTTTGATTTGGAGGATTTTGTGGTTGTAATAGAGGTATATAACTATATTATGCCTACTATGGTTGAAAAGGAACATGCTGTTGATTAATCAACTTTTTTTATGAAGTGGGAACTTGTGGTCCAAGACCCTGTCTCTAAATTTGTGGCACATTTTAAACCAATGGTTATCTAGTAGGTACTTGAGAAACATATGGACTTCCTTGTTGCATGAATCCCTATGAGGAAGTGAAATTAGGTTGCAAATTTAGCATATGTCACTAACCAATATTTGTATGTTGTTGACTATTCATTGCTTAGTTTTGAATTGGCATATTAGTTTATGATTGAAGAGGTATATTCATCATTACCTAGTGAGGTGGAAAATTAGTTACCCTTGATTGGGGTGGTAATGTATTTGTACTCTATTGTGTTGATGCACTAGATTGTGTTTGTTGTTTTGGAATACTACTTGTTACCTATTGAGGAGTAAAATTCATCACATTTTATCATTGAGGCATGACATTAGCCTTTTTTTGATTACCTAATCCCATAGGTTGTACACTTGAGGAAGCAACTAGTTGAGGCTGGGGTGTAGAAGCTCCTATTCCCTTGTATGATGATTTACTCATGGTATTAACTATAGGCACATGTTGTTGGCTAGTTTTTTGTGTATTAGTACCACTTTGATTAGGATTGGACATTATTTGTACATTATCCACTACATTTGGCTCACTATTAAGTGTAGAGGCTGAAGACACTTATTCAATAATGGGCATATGCATCAAGTTATCTATCAAAGTGGTTTGTATGAATGGGTTAGAAATTAGATTATCTTGTCTAGTTAACTCTATCAACACTTCTATTGAAGGAACTAGGTCAATAATAGGCTTACTCACCATGTTCATCTGATTGAAATCATGTGCTAAATTTAGGCAGCTTTGATATGCAATTTGCATTTGGTTAAAGTGATCTTCCATGATGTTTTTGCCTCAATTGGGTATATCAGGGTCTTGATACGTTATTTGGACTAGAGCCATAGGATTTCTAGAAGAAGCTTGTTGATTGTAAATAATATTATGGGGAACTCTTACTAGACTTGGTAAATTTTCATGATAGAATTCTACGGTAAACTTGGCCCCTACATCTATGGCTCTAACCAAAATCTCATCCTTTTTTTCTAACAAATGTCACTCAAACAAAAATGGATCATAAATGGAAGCTGTATTAATATAATATTACTATTGAAGAACTAGTTCATCCACTATGGGTATTGTAGCTAGGTATTGCATGGTTTATTTTTGGTCCTATTTTAAATAAGGTGGTGTGTTAACCAGATAGTTAGCCAATAGGTCTTACCTTTGTGTCCTTGATTGAGTATTATATGAGGGATAAGAATCCACCTCATAAAAAATATTATCTACATTGGGGTCTTGCACCATTTCTTGCTATGCAACTACATTATTAATCCCTGGATTATACATGAGTCCACTACGAGTGTAGGAATACATGTTGGGCTCTATAGTCAATATTTTGTGATAAAAGATCCAAGAGTTATACAAACTCTAAAAATGATAGAATATAATGTAGATGATGTTCCAACTTGGTCTAGATTCATCAAAAGGATCAAAAGGTTTATGCAAAGATTTATGAGGAAACAAGCTAGCATGAAGTATCTAATGTTTCACTATTCACAAAAAGATAAGCAAGTAGATGGACTGAAAATAAAAATGCCAAACTCTAAGGTCAAAGTGTTTCAAATCAGTCTAATCTAGGAATTTAAAAGTTACTAGGTGTTTTGGCCAAATGTGGCATCAAAAGCTAGGCTTAAATAAGGAATGTACTATGACTCTTGTCCAAATGACATCTAAAGCTAGACTTTGAAAATAGATGAATTTTTTAATCTAATAGATTTGAAACACTTCTAACAAACACTAGGCATTTGATTCTTCGTCATGAACTTGATCAACTAGGTATAAGGTATGAAACAAAAGGCACTTTAGTAATAGTTTTTTTTCTCATAAATAATGGTATAAAACTTGGTTCTTTTGACAAATAAGCTTTCCAAAAGTGAGTGGTATAATTGTGATTTAGACAAAATATCACAAAAGTATACTCAGATTAGTTTGAAAATGTAGGAACAAAATTTAGAACTCTATGTGAGAGGGTCTATGAAACAATATTTAAAATGTTATGGGTAGAGTAATGATGATATACTACCTAAAAGGTGTGACAAAAAAGTTTGTTTCAAAAAGTTTCTAAGGCAAAGACAATTTCCCATAATTTTGATGGCATAACACTACTTTTCTTGACTCTAAATGTTTGTGGTGTATAAAATCAAAATGCAAGTGTTTATCATAAAATGGATTAAGTCTATCAAGTGATGATAATTATTATGAGTCTTAAACGGCCTTCAACCCAAATTGGAAATTAAACCTAAGTTCCCTCAATTTTAGTGCAAATGGAAAACCCACTTAACACATCAGCCCTATGAACTTGTAAAAGTGCAATTCTGAGTTTAGATTATAAGTGAAGGACTTAAACAACTTTGGTAAAGGTTTAGACTCAATTAGGCAACATAACTACACCAAAGTGAATGATATGACTCTCAATATTTTGATGAAATTTAAATAATGCAACTTGATTATCTCACATGAGCAACATAATGCCTCTTTGTTCAAAGGAAAATTTAGACTGTGTTTGGTTTGGATTTTTTGTTTACACCAAGTTTTGACTTCACAAAAGAATTTAATCTAGGATAAGACTAACTAATTAATCACTCTTAGATCCTAAATTGACAAGGTTTCTTGGTATTGTTATAATATGTCAATATACATCATTTGGAACCAATTTTACATTATAACTTTGAACTATCAAGTCTTAGAAATGATGTAGTGAGGTTTCTTATTTATAGATTTTTTGCAAATGTTTAGAATCAACCTAAAACATCCATCTAAGGATTGAGATGTATGGTTGAGGATTAATTCAAATTTTGGAATTAATTTTTTAATTATCCTCATCATGAAATTGGAAAAAGGGGCAATTAAGAGGCATGAGGGCATCATGAAAGGTATTGATGAGGCATGGAGGGTATGAATCCTGATATTTGTGGCATTTATGGCCTAGGGATGTCTTCCCAAGAAATGAGATCACCTAATGATGCAAATATTCCATATTTATTTCTAAAAATAAATATTCAAACAAGTTTCCATGGAATTTTTTTATTAGGCCTTGATTTGGGTTAATTAGATCTTAAAGCATTTTTAAGTACTTTATGTACAAATTACTCAAATTGATTAGAATGCCTTATTATTGGTCCAAAATTTGACCTGGATTAGAATTGGAAGTCACTATCATATGCATTGGATCCATATTCCCATTTAATATTTTACCAACAATAAATAACAAAGGCATGTGTCTTGTGCAAAATATTTGATAGGAAAGAGCAATCCAGAGCACCTAGGTACAAAATTGGCATTTTGACTCAGAATGATTTGATAAAAGTTAGTTGGCCCATAAATTGTATTACCCCATTTATGGATACCCTAGCCAAAATTGGCACTTTAATATGTTAGTTTCAAATCATTTAGTGTGTTTTAGTGTTTTTAGGCCAAATTATGCATTTTGGGTGGAAATTGGCCAAAATCTTTATTGGGGGTTGTCGGTGGCCAATTTTAGGTGTCTACATTTAGTAATATCTTACATGTTTCTTATATTAAAAAGTAGATAGCCAATCCTTCATATGTGTTATATTGGATTTTTTTGTAGGTTTTGGATCCTAGGGTGGTCATTGTAGAATCAATAAGAGTAGTTGACACTCACAAACTTCATTTTCATAATAGAGAAGTATCATAGTGTAAGGTATTATGGGACCAATACTCTAAGGATAATGCAACTTGGGAGGGCTACGATGAGTTCCATAGGCTATTTACACATTTATTTTCTTTATTTGATGCTTCATACTATGTTATTTTTCTTCTAAATATTTATTTATTTAGAACTAATATTTGAATAAGTTTCATCATGACAATGACCAACTTTATGGAGAAGGATGTCACATCTTGATTTCTCTCTAGACTAATTTACATGATTATTCATGGATTATTATTGGCTTGTAAATTGATTAACTACTTTTTAAACTAAGCTTTACGTCATATGCTATTATGGGATAGTTATATGTTACTTTGATTACATGATTATATTGCTATGAGTTAGCTATATTCTATATTATTTACATTATAATCATGTTGATTTGTTATTACAGTAGTTTTTTATGATATATATTATGATGTTATGGGCTAACTATCTTCTTTTCATGAATTATATGTAGGAGAGTTTATTGTTCATATCATGCAAGAGGAAGAGTATCATTGGAGAGGATGGTGTTCGGGGATGATAGAAGAATGGCTTAGAACCTATGAACATAGCACATTAGATAGTACACATTATATGCATTGTTTGAATAGTTAGTGTTAGTACATTTTTAATGATGTCTGCATTTACATAATTGATTATATGTGTTAGTTATGTTTTAGTTTAGTTTAATGCTTATATGGAATTAATCTTGTGTTATTGCAACATGGATATTTTATGTAGATTTAATGTATAATGTTTTTTTATGATTATGTCATGTTATGGCATTCATGATTGTTAGTTCATACAAGAATGTAAATCTACGTGAATAGTATTTGGTTACTATTGTCTATAGTCTAACCACAATGTCTTTGTAATGTTTTAGAACATTATCTTATTATCATATGATATTTGGGAAATATCATTATATGGGATTAACACCCTAATATATAAAGATAACAAAAGACACAAGATAGTCTATATAATGTGTTATTAACTCAATAATTACATTTTTATAATAATATTATGATTGGTATAATAATTATCTAATCTACCATTATAGTTAAAAGAATATAATTAACTTTATAGTAGTAAT
>JARHVA010004051.1:1587500-1718903 GCA_037957365.1 Torreya grandis | reverse complement strand
TGGGAGCTTGTTTCAATCCATACAATTCTTTATTTAATATACATACATGGCTACTAATATTTGAGAGAATAAATCCCTCAGGTTACTCAATGTAGACCTCTTCTTCTAGATTCCCATTCCAGAAGGTAGATTTGACATCCATCTAAAACACTTTGAAAATTTTAAACACTGCATATGTAAAAAACATTCTAATAGCCTCTAACCTTGCCACTAGTGTAAAATTTTCTTCAAAATCTATTCCCTCAATCTGAGCATATCCTTTACATATTAATCTTGCTTTATTTCTGGTCACTTTTCCATTTTCATTCAACTTATTTCTATAAACCCATTTTGTTCCTATCACATTGTGATCTTTTGGTCTAGGCACTAATTCCCAAGTATCATTATTTTCTATTTCATTTAATTATTCATCCATAGTCTTAACCCAATACTTATCATGTCTAGCTTCTGGAAAAGTTCTAGGCTAAATTTTGGATAATAAAGATAAATTAACTTGCTCAAATTCACTTACCATCATTCTTTTGGTGTGAATTCTTTCATTTATGTCCTCGATGATGTCACTTTCATTATGATTTTTTTGAACATATTTGGATGGAGTTTTGGTGTCCTTTTTCTCCTTCTCATCTTCATCTAATTCTTCAAAATCTTCCTCTTCAATGATTTCATAAATGTCTACTAGATCACTGATTCTTTATGTTCCATCTTCTTCTATCCTGACACTTGCATTTTAAAACAATTTTCTTAGTTATTTTGTTATAAAATTTATAAGCTTTAATTTTTCAAGAATAACCAAGAAATATACCTTCATCTTCTCTAGATTCAAACTTACCAAGTTTTATCGGTTCTCTTTATGAAGCATCTACTGTTGAAAACTCTAAAATAATTAACTATTGCTAGTTTGTTTTTCCATATCTCATAAGGACTATTGTCACTATTGAATCTCAATAATTCTCTAGTTTGTATACACACTCTTGTAGAAACTACCTCTCTCTAATATTTATCTACTATCTTAGATTTATTTAGCATTGTCCTCTCCATCTCCTAAATTGTTCTATTTTTTTGTTCAACTATTCCATTTTGTTGTAGAATTCTAGCTACTGATAATTTATGTTTATTCCATGGTATTTATAAAACTCAATAAATTGACCTGAAATGAATTCTCCTCCTTGATCTAATCTTAGACACTTAATCTTCAAACTAGTTTTATCCTCAACTAATGCTTTAAAATGCGTGAACGCTTTTAATTTTTTCTTTAAAAACATTACCCAAGTCATATGTGAAAAATCATCAATAAGTAACATGAAATATTTCTCACCTTGAGTACTTTGAGTTCTCATATGTCTATGCAAATCAATGTGAATAAGCTCAGTATTTGAGTGGTCGAGTACTCTTTTATTTTGAAGCACCTTCTAGCCTACTTCCCATGCTGACAAAGTTCACAAAGTGTGTTAGATGGCTTTGTAATCTTTGAAAGATTTTTGACTGCTTGCTTCTTGTTGATGTTGACAATATTGTCAAAATTTATGTGACCCATTCTCCTGTGCCATAGCCAAATTTATTCAATTTGAATCAAAAAACATCTTTGACCTTTGATGTCTTATATCATATACAAATTATTGCCTATTCTCTAAGTATCTACAATCAACACATCTAAATCTTTTCTTCTAATTTCAAAAACTTCTACATAAAACTTTAGTGTGTGCCCCTGATCACACATTTGACTTACACTCAAAATATTATGCTTAAGACCTTCTACATACAAAACATTTTCAGTTTTAGTTCTACCATTATCTAAAGTTAGTGTACCTTTTCTAGTAATTCTGGCAGTAGTATTGTCTCTGAATTTCACTATGCCACCATTGATCTTATTTAAGGTTATGAAATTGATCTTGTCTATTATCATGTGCCCTAAACATCCACTATCAATGAACCATGGATTATCTTCATTTCTTACATGCAAAGATGTGTACACCAACATAGATTTTCTAGGTTATTTCTTTTGCCATGAACATGTCTGAACTTTTTTCTTGATGAATGAAGCCTTAAAACTTTGGTCCTTCTTGACTGACTCAAACACACTTGTAAAATATTGAGCTATGTGTTTGAAGTTATTTCATTTGTAACATATTATGGCCTCTTCATTAAAGCTTGATAGAGGGTCAAAATAGTTATGTCTTTTGCTTGACTCTACATAAATTTCCTTCTCCGTATTTCTAAAATTGTTAGCCCTTTTTTGACATTCTATTTTCTTATGACCATATCCATTACAATAAAAATAGTAAACATAAAAATAGGATCTATTTGTGTATCTCTAACCTAATTACTTTTTGTAGCTTTGTTCTCTTCAGACTTTTTTATGAGCTGTCCTTTGTATTCTTAACTTCTTGCCTTTTTATTTCTTCTTTTGTAAGAGCTTCAACATAGCTATTTCCTATTTCCTTGTCTATGAAAGTAGTGACCTCCTCTTTCTCTTTTTCAAATCCAATACATATCTTATCTAATATTTATATTTTATTTTCTAATATTTTATTCAATATATTAGTGCTATTCTCAAATTTTGAATCATTGACTGCTCTATCATTGATTGCTTTATTTGTTTTCTCAAGATCTATTTTTAAAGAAGCAATTTCAAGATTAGCCAAGATATGAATATTAAAAACACCATTAAATGTAATGGGGCCTTTATCACCAATAATTCTAGACCTTTGACATCAATGATAATATTTCCAATAGTGTTTTAACTTGATACCTTTGGATTCCAACCAAGCATTAGTCCTTTCAAGAGTAGGTTAAAAGCTATCTCTGATAGAGGTGAATTCTTTGATAGACCATTAGATTAGTGGGAGAGGAGTGGAAGCCACCTGATTACCCTCATATGAGGGGTCTAATACATTCTCATCATCTTATAAATATTATAGAATATCAAGTAACTTCATATGATCAATTTGATCAGTAGTAAGATGGTTGTGATCAAGTTTTCTCACATCTTCATTAGTTCTACATTCTATTGGGATGTCTTCAATCCTATGTATGTGAGTGAAATTACGCTTGAGATTTTCCTTCATCATATTCTAATCAAAGTTCTTTACTTTTGAATATCTTAAGAGTTATCCACTACAACTTAGTTTTCATGGTTTCTATACCACCCAATATAGATTGGAAACTTAAAACCTCATTTGTGAACATCTAACTACTTCTTATGCACACTCAATAATTTCCTACACATCTCCATCAATATCAATTTATTGCTTGGGTACCTTGGTAACATGTATGGTTGTTCATCAAATCCTCCTACCCTAATGTAGTTTAAGGTTGGGAATTGTATAAAGATGAAACCAATCTTATTAACCATTGCCCATGCTTGATCTAAAACTTTCTTTTTATCAAGATCTTGTTCAAAGATGCAAATGAATTTGTAGAAGAAAGCATCATTGACTCTCCTATAATGTTTGATGCTTTCCTTGAGAGTTAATTGTGGATAATAGTCATGAACATGAATATTTTTCCTCTCAAAATTATTGGTCAATCCCAAGAAGGTTCTTGTGTTGGTTATAACATATACCAGATAAGAATTCATATGTAATTTTAGGGAAGAGGTCATCTCATAGAGATGGTGACATATGACATCATTGATTTGACTTCCCTAGTAAATTATTTGTTTATCCTTCTTGATGATGAAGATGTAATGATACATCCAATCTTGTAATACATTTGATTTAGGAAGACCTTTAACTCTGCTTAGGAGAGTAATCAAATCCCCTAATTATTCTAAGAATTCATTGTGATATAAGTACTTAGGCCATCTTAAAATTGAATGTCTAGGAGTTTTAAGCCAATGAGAATTGATGTGTCTTTTTGTCAAAATTCCTATCATAGTATTCTTGAGCTGAGTTTATACTTATATCTAAGTAATCTTCAATGTCTAAGACATGAAGTATTTTGTCAAAGTACTCATTATCTAGTTTAGTGATCACCTTCCCACTTGCATCCTTAACTGATCTAGTTTCTTTGTCAAAGTGTGTAACAACTACTAGAACAAATTCTAGATCTCATGCTAACACTGGAAATGTAGCTACCAAATGAATATCACTATTTAAAATAGGTTACATGTGTTGAATAATGGGATCCCTACCCAACATTTGCAATAATTTGGCCATATCAACATGACCAATTTTGGTGTCTCCAATTTGATCTACATTTGACTCAAATACAAATGCCAAAAAAACACCTTGAAACTTGTACTTCATTGTTCTCTTGGTAGGTGAATCATCTAACATTGATTAAGTAACTACAAGAAGTTTTCATTGTTCTAGAGTTAGAATTTTCATTCATATTAGAAAAAAATGAAAGAGTGGAATAAATATACACTCCTATAAGTGATGGATAAAATTGGTCTTAGGTGCAATCCAAAGAAAATTATCTGAGTTGCATAGACATTTTGTAAAATTTTAGGGTTAAGGTGTAAGTTAGAGAAAATTCTTTGACTTAGACCTTATATCACATTGGTGTAGGTCATAGAATTTTCTCCAACTTATGACTCTGGTTTTGAGCTCATGGTGCACAATGGATAAAATTATCTGACATGCATTAAAGGGTCAATCATGCACTTTAGATAACATTATTTGATGTGCACCGTGGTAAGGAAAATGCACCAAGGTTGATGTAGGTTGGACTAAAATATCTAACTTGAACTGATGGATTTTGGAAAAAGGGTGTACTTTAGATAAAATTATCTAATGTGCATCAGGTTACATGCACTTTAGAGAAAATTATTTAATGTACACCAAGGAAAATGAAAGGGTGCAACTTTAAAAAAACTCTCCAAAGAGCATGAGGTATGAAAGTAATTTGGTTGGGGTACATGTAAGAGAATTTTCTCTAACATGTACCTGAGGAAGGGTGATTTTATAACATGCTTCATAGAGAAAATTCTCTGAAGCACGTAGGAAAACTAGGGTTTTAAACATGTAAATTTTTGAAACATCGTTCAAACACATGAACCATGGTGAGGAGTTGTAAGTTTATTTCTAAACAAAAATAAAGTGAAATAAGAATAAAAAAATCCAATAAATAACAAAAACAAAAATAGAAATAAATTGGGGCAAACTAAGAAGGAGAAAAAGGAAAAACAAAAAAAATTACTTGTAAAATAAGATGAATGAGAGAAAAATAGTCACCAAAAAGGCAAGCTAAAAAGATGCAAATGAGCACATAAACAATGAGGAGAGGAGGAAGCACACAGTCTTGAAAATTGTGAGGAAGTAAACAAACATGAAAAGGATAGAAAAAATAATGGTAAAAATAAAAATTGAGGGGTGATTATTTATAAACTTGGTAATTAATGCCCTTTAATTACTGGGTTGGGTGGTGGGCCCTAGGTGTAGGGTCAGAGAATTTATTTGACCTTGTACATTTAATGTCAAAAAATTTATTTAACCTTACACATGAAATTTTAGAGAAATTATCCACTTGTACATTCAATGGTGCAATTCAGAGAAAATTCTCCAACTTACACCAAAATTAACTTGGTGTAGTCTAAAGAAAATTCTCTAAACTACATAGGGTGAAAATTCCCTCAAAAGACTAAATTTTTGAGGATAGACAAACACAAGGAGGTAGTGATTGGCCTTATTTTGCATGCTTAGAGATCATGGGCTATGAAATGGACAAGTTTTATAGGAGTTATCCCATGAATTGATATTACTAAATTTAAGGATAATAGTTGGCTCTAACTGGGGAATTTCCTTTAGGCATTCTTTGAAACACTTGAAGGAGAGAATACCAGAACTCTAAGTGCCTTATCTATTGGGATACAGAGTCAGGATATTAACCAGACTAAAACAAAATATTATATAGATATTTACAAAATGTACAAACTTATTTGGAGTCTCACTGAGTGAAAATCTTTAGATGTTGTCTGCTGTAGGGTAGAGATAATGGTGTTCCATATAGGTATGCCAAAAATAAGGTGTGTTCCCTAAAAATTTGGTGGATGAGGAAAGGACCCCTCCATAATGAATCAAATTTTCCATGCATCCCTTTTGGTTTTCTTGTTTTATCCCATAAAAGGACTAGATCCCTGATTCAAAATTCTCATGACTTAGACTTCTTATCAAAAAGTTCTTTGACATGACTCTGATATTCAATAATATGGTTCACTACCTTTGTACATTGCTCCTCTATTTTGGCAAGATGCATTATACAATTATCCAAAGATCCTTTAAATGTTTCATCCTTAGTTGCCTTTGCCAATTTGAGAGTGGGCAACTCCAATGTGATAGGTATTTCTATATTTAATCCATACAAAAGTTAAAAGTGAGACATACCAATTGCTCACTTGGGAGTGATACGATCATCCCAAAATGCATCATACAATGCCTTATGCCAGGTTCTCCAATTATCCTCTACCAATTTCCTGATAATAGTTACAAAATTCTTATTACTCGACTCAACTTGACCATTTCTCTAAGGGAAGTAGTCTGAGGTGTGAGATAGAATAATTCCATATTCAAAATAGAATTGGGTCATCTCCTAAGATGTGAATCAATTGGCATTATTGGTTATAATTTTGTTAGACACACTAAATATTATGATGATATTTTCTTTGAGGAAGTTGGAAACAACCTCTAAAGTGGAATGTTTAGTTAGAATTACCTCCACCCACTTAGTGAAGTAATCTATATTCATAAGAACATAACTATGACCTGCACTTGATAGTGGGTTTACCATGCCAATGAAGTCAATACCCCATTACTAAAAAGGATCTTTAATGACTACTAACTTGAGTGGTAACACTGCTAATTTGGATTTTCACATAAATTATTGGCACTTCTCGTATCTATGCACCTAGGTGTATGCATCCTAAAAAAGTGTTGGCCAGTGGTATCTTGCTTATAAAATATTTTGAGCTATGATTGGAGTTGAAAAATTTCCTCCACATGCCAAGTCATGAAAAGATTCCAATAACTTGCCTTGCTATGCTTTATCTACACATTGTAGAAAAATTTCATCTATGTTTTACTTATATAAACTATTATCCCAAAGAATGAAGTTCATAGCTTTAAGTTTTATTGTCCACTTCTTCTTATGAGACAAATACTCTGGGCATTATCCATATGTGAGAAAATGAGTAATATCAGAATAACACTAATTCATTATGCTAACTATCAAGACCATGGGAAGTTCTTTTATATTTACTTCATTGATGGGTACCTCTTCTAATTTAGTCTCTGTAATGAGTTGACACAAATATTTTCCACACACAAGTTTTGTAGGCTTGATCTCCATATCTTACTCTTGAATTTTAGAAATCTAATTACCTCTTTTGCCTCCAAATTCTTATTGAGTCAAAATGGACTTGACTTTATAATCTGGTACTAGTGCAATGGTGTGAGAATTGAGGATGTAATACTTGAAATATTTAACTGATTTCACCATAACATAAGCATTTTTTTCCATGTATGAGTACTTGAAATCATGAGCCTTTAAAGGGTAGCTCATGAATTCTATAAGAGATTTAATTTCTTCTTCATTTGGTTGTACTAAGATGGAGGATAAGGTATGCTCTAAAGCATTCCTATACATGATGAAGCTCTTGGTATAGTTAGGGAAAACTAATATAGGAGCAAGTGCAATTGATTCCTTAATTTCATGAAAGGCAACTCTCCCATCTACATTCCAATGAAAAGTTGATTTTCCTTTCATCATATCAACAATGAGACGTGTCTTTTCAAAAAAATCAAGAACAAATATTCATAAGAAATTAACATTTATAAAGAAGGAATACACTCCATTCTTACTTGATGGTAGAGTAAGATTCTGAATTAACTTGACCCATTCAAGATCAGTCTTGATTCCTTCCTTAGACACAATGTGTCTAAGGATCTTAACTTATATAACACCAAAAATGGACTTCTTAGGATTAAGGGATATCCCATGTTCATGACACCTTTCAAGCACTTGTTGTAAATGGTCACAATTATCTTGATGCTTATTTAAGAAAATAGCTATATCATAAAGATAGACCATAATGAATATACCAATAATATCTCAAAAATCCAAATTCATAGCCCTATAAAAGGGAACACCAACATTAATCAACCCAAAGGGCATTTGAAGATATGCAAAGATTCCCCATGGACTAGTGAAATTCATCTTATGTTGATCTTCATCATGCACCTCCACTTGATTGTATCTTGAGAAGCCATCTAGCATAGATAACATCTCTGAACCCATCACTGCTTATGGTACTTGATCCATTACTAGTAGTGAGTAATTATCCTTAAGTGATGATTGGTTCAAATTACAAAAGTCAACATAAATGTAAATTTCTCCATTCTTCTTCCTCATAGGAACAATTTTGGCTATCCATGTTGAGTGATGTATCGTAAAAATGATCCTGGCATTCAACATTTTTTGGATTTCAACAAGGATGGTGCTTGATATTTTGGGATTGTACTATCATTATTTCTACTTATGAGGTTGAGACCTAGGATTGAGAGGAATATCATGTTGCACTTCCTTGGGTTAAAAATATTTTAGATCAACATATGAATATGCTAATATATCAATGTACCAGCATAGAAGTCTCACCAACTTCTCACTTTCCTCCAACGAGAAACATTTCCCAATATTTATCATCTTGGTGTCACCCTTTGTTCTTATGTTAACTTTCTCAATTTTTGTAGATGAATCTGATTCTAATTGTTGATGTTTAATGAATTGATCATGTTTATCAAAAATCCTCTCCAAAGATACCAATCCTTTAGGAATCCTATTCCCTTTCAACTATAAAATTTCTTCACCAATTTCCTCATTAACTCTAAAAATTGATTCTTGAGTAGTAGAGTCACTCCCCTCAAAGTATAACTCACTAAAATTTTCTACCTTATCTAAGAACATGATGACTTGCTCATAATTGTTGAAAACTTACCAATGATTGGCATTATTAAGAACATTGGGTCAGAAAACCAACTCAAGGGTATACTTGTTTCCTTGGAAATCTTTGTGAGGAATCATCAAGAATCATGAGAGTGGCTGAAATAACCAACAAATCATCTCTATCATTATACTCTATTTAAAGCATTGACATATTAAAATCATAAAAATCCTTCATGCAATCCTAGAATCAATTGTGATAATGCCTTAGACTTTCATTATTTATCTGATAAAGATTTATGACTTGACAAATGACTAGTTCAACATCACCTTATGCATGGAGATTTTTAATTATTTTCTTTTGTGTAACCTCCATTCCTAATAACAAGGCTTCATATTCAATATTATTATTGGTGTTATCAAACTACAACTTGAAATAAAAGGGAAGATATTTCTTTTTGGGTATATGAGGATTATCCCAACTCTAGTTCCAGTTGAATAACAACTGCCATCAAATTCTAAAGTCCAAACATCATTTGAACTTTCTACCTTGACAGTCTCAAAATTCAAAACTCTTCATCCGAAGAGGGTGGTTATTTTATTTCCTAACCTTTATCTAAAATATCATCTAAAGATACTAGATCTTCATCTATGGTCAAGAAATATGTACCCATTCTAGAGGTTTCAAAGAGAATCTAGGGTTTTGGATCCTTAGTCTTTGTCATAATATACTTTACTTGCTTCTTTGTATGAAGTTTCCACATAACACCCTTAATAGGTATCGTAGCCTTAGACCAATCCTTTTTGATTTCACCATCGACATCCTTACAAAAGTTACATCCCAACAAAACTCCATAATAATTTGGAACATCAACCACATGAACCATCATCTTTATCTTCTTCTTTGGAAATGCAACAAATGCAAGTTGTACATCATTAATTTAACTTATAAGGGGTACTTACTTAGTTTCCATTCTAATTAATGGCCAAAAGTCTTTATCAAATTTAACCCTAAGGTAGTGGCTAATTTGGCTAGCATCACATTATTGAAATCACCTGAATATATGACATAATTACTAAGCTTATAACCATTGACAAATAGGGAAATATAGAAAGGTTATTTTTTTCCCAAGTTGGATGTAGGAGTTACAACTAGGTTATTTTGCTTTGGTTTTAGCTTAGGTTCAATTGGTACACTCTTAGGTGAGGTCTGACAAAATTGGTCCCTTTTATTTTTACAAATTTTGCTAATCTTTTGAATTGGTTGAGATTGGATTGGAGATACTTAGCCTCATACATTTGAATTTTTGTCTTCTTGGCATGGTCTATAATATCAAAAGTCAAATATGTGGCAGCCAAAGAAGGCAATGTATTTTCATTTTTAGGTTTCATGTTTTGGGTATTGTGTCTAGACATAGAAGGAGAAGAAGTAGGATGAGGAGGTGTACTTATTTATTTATCACTGTGTCCTTTGGTTAAACTTGCAGGGGAGTTCCTCTATTAGCAATCATAACTTCCTTGTGTGGTTCATCCTTGAACTTAGCTTTATCAGCCTTGTGTTTTTGATTTGGCTGACTTTTTGAATGAGTAAAGATGGCATAAGACTCATCATGTGTATCTTCCTCTTGTTAAACTTCTTCTTCAAATTTTATAAACCTTATATCAGAGTCACTAGCTTCTCCTTCTTCATCTCCTGTGAAGGGATTAAAATCATATTATAAAACATATTCTAGCTTTAAAACATCATCATTTTTAGGTTCCAACTAGTTGACTACTGCATTATTTGATGTGCCTCCAATGTAAGCCTTATTTGTGGTGGAGGAAGCTTATTCTACCTTTGGTTTCTTGTAGTATTATTGGAATATTTAAAAGCATTTGGGTATGTTCTTCTTAAAACATCCTTGTATGAAGAAAAGGACATACATTGGGACATTTACTTCTTGAGTGCTAACAATTTATTTACCAGCTTCTGCACCATAAGATCCATGGTGCTAGTAGAAGGTGAAGTTGTAGAGGGCTGCCCTCTAGGCTTGTTTGAATTGTTTCTTAATTTACCTACCAATATCAAATCATCTTCTACTTCATTGGATAAGCTTTGAGCATCATCAAGATTGGCTGGGGATACTCTTCAAAAAATAAAACTAACCTTAGGCAACTGAGAATTTATGAATAAGCATTTCAAATTTTTAGGCATAGGTTGAGCAACCACTAGAATTCTATTCCTCAACTTATTAAACTTAGCCACGAACTCACTTGTGGGATTGTGTGATTCTTTTTTATTTGTGTGAGCTAAACCAATAGGGCATGAGCTTCTTCTATTGGCTTAAACCTTGCCTCAAACTTGGCCTTAAGTGCTGCCCAACTTGTGATGGTTCTAGTTACAAGATCATAAAACCAATTAGAAACAACACCTTAGAGTGTTTCTATGAATAATCTTAAAAAAAATCTTCATGTTCCACTCCAAAAACTATACATACAATGTATAATGTGGAAATATGTTCATCTCGATGTTGTTTTCCATCACCATAAAATTTAGTGATTTTTTTTTTTGAACCATGACGAAGTTCATGATATGGTGGTGTCAATTTCAAGGGACCAAAATCATTTCCCCATGGACCTTGAGCAACCATTATGTGCAAATTATAGGGAGGAATAATAAATATTTGTGAAGGAAAAATAGGTAAGACCCTATGAATGTTAGAGGCTTCCCCTAGTGTAGGAGATCTTGTATTGGTAGGTGGAATTTTTTTTGTACGCTGAAGAGGTGACCTTGCATGTGCCGACAAAAGATTAAAGTTATGTTTTTGAAATAATTTGAATGTTGGATCAATGTGTCCCAATACCCTTCTACCATGAGTGTAGCTTTTTTCCTCTAGATCATGAAAGTATCTAGAAAAGAAAAACAAGACTAATTACAACAAAATTATAGCAAATAATAAGGTGCTAGTCCTATTTCAACCAAGTGAATGAAGAGATCAATTACGTGCTCATATCCCTAGTGGAGTCACCAAAAAATGTTGGGTGAATATTTTGTTAACAATAGAATAGTAAAAAAATGTATTTTTAGCCACAGTGTGATGAGATAAATCTCTCCTCAAGGAAAGGGGATGCTCCCTTCTTATTGCTAATTAACACAAGTAATTATTTACACTGATTTTATCAAAGTGGGTGCTATCATATCATCAAATTCTCTTTATTCAAAATTGATATTCTTTAAAAAAAATTATTTTGTTCCTTACAATGTGTTTCAAAAATAAAAAAATTAGTTGATGAAGCAATAATAATCGATATTTAGATTAGTTAGTTGAAAGAATAACTAAAATAATATGAGTAAGGTAATGTGAATAGATAAATTGAACAAAGTGCAGCCCAAAGTATTCAAATTACTTCCAAAAAATACTAAAATTACAAAATAATAATAAATGGCAACCCAAAGTCTCCATGGTAAGTCACTTTCAATGATGAATACAAACCCATAACTAAAATGCATCTCAAAGACTCCAAAATTAGCTTCTTAGCAACTTCTATTTTATAAAAATTTCACACCATAATCCAATCAAAGCAAAAGAAAATATAATGGAAAATAAATAAAAACATTTCCAACACACCACAAGGTTATTTCAACACAAATATTGAAATATCACTTGATTTTATTAAATTGAATGGAATTCAAGATTTACAATATGAGCACAAAGTTACAAATTTGTTTCTCAATTCAGAAACATTTCACTTCTATATCCCTTGGTCAACCTTTTAACAAAGAGCATCCTACTATTTATAGAGAGGAGTTATGAATAAAAATAGGATATACATAAACACATTGACTTATTCATTGACAGAGTCCTATTTGACTTAGAATTGCATACTTTTCCTATGTGCAATTTACACTAAACAAAATTACACATGAAAGTTTACAAAAATAAACCAAGTTTCCTTAGACATAGGATATTTTTCATTTTTATTCTTCTCTAGATATTCCTTATATCTCTTCAATGTAGCTTGGACTTCATCACTTTTTGGCTTTGATGTATTTTTGGAGATGGCAAGAACTTTGGTGATGAAGTCTATTAGATTAAATACATGTCTTTACTTTTACCCAATATTATTTGTAGCTTATTCATTATGACTTGAAACTCAACTAATTTATCTATGGAATCAAGTGTGAATGTTATTGTTTCAATCTCTATTTGAATCAAGGATGTAAACTCTTGAATTACTATCTCCATAGGAATAATTTCTTGAGAATCATCCTTAACCTGATTAGGAAGCTCTATAATTTTATCTGTAATATCTAACATCTTATCATTGCACATATCTTTAGTTTCTTCAAGATTTTTAATTAGATTCTCAAGAACTTATCTTTTATTCTTCATTACTTCCCTATACTCAATGAATAATTTTCTATTTGGGATGACCTTTTTCACAACTAAGAGTTCCATCTTGAATTAATGTAGTTGAGTCCATGTATCAATATCCTTTTCAGTCGATTCCAAATCTTGAGTGAGTGTCTTAATCATTTGATGAATTTCCACTTTCACTTCACTCACATTGTTCAAAAATTCAATAGTAAAATGCAACCATTGAGTACCTTGTGTTGTCAATATTTCAATCTAGGCATTAACCACCCAACCTTGAGATCTAATTTTCTCTACCTGTTGAATTGCTTTTTCTATGTTTTCATGCTCAACAGACTCAAAAGATTGTGTGATCTTTAGTAAAAATGAGGTTAGCTACTCTACTTGTACTTTGAGTTGATCTTTAATTTTCTTATCTTTGTCATATATTTCTAAAAAGGATTGCATATATTTTTGTAAATCCTCCTTTGCACCTTCATGCATTTGTTTACTCAAATTTATTCATGTAACTGCATATTCAGATACTTGGATATATTCAATGTTTCTATTTTGGGGAGGCACTAAAACCTTGGAATACTTATGTCCAGACTCAAAAACTACCCTTGACATGGTTTTTTTATTTTATTTTTAAATCATTTTGGGTTTTATTGGCATAAGTTGACCAAAATCAAAATCATCAAGAGAAACATCTTGCTTCTTCCTCTTGGGTGTTTTAGTCATCAACCATGGAGGAAGAGGAGATGTATCTTCTAGAATGGAGGATGCAAATGCTTGTGAAGTTTGGGGAAGACCAATGGTTTGTGAAGTGAGTGGAATGGAAAATGAGATAGTGGAGGTATCTAGTGGTGGAGTTGACACTAATGTAATTGTGGTTTTGATTGGAGTTTGGGTTGGTGTGACTGACACATTAGTATTTATTGATAAGTTGGACACTCGATTAGTAGGGACTTGAGTTTTTAGTTTAGAGGATGTTTTAGTCATAAATTTATCTATATCCTATTGGGTAAAATACAAATTAGTAAGACACCCCAATGAATTTTGAAGGACTGGGCAACTTTTACAATGAATCAAAAACTTGATCGAGTGTGCCTTGTGAAGGGACTTAGAAAAGAGTGGAACTAGGAGGTGAAGGTGGAGTTGAAAGAAAATTTTAGGGAGGAACATAATCAATTGATATATATGGTATTATAGGGGGAACTATGGGAAATGTTACCTATGAAACCATTGTTTGAGAGATTTCAACAAAAGGAATCTATGACTATGTGGCCACAAGCTATTGAATCACTAGTAAAGGTGATTGTTAAATTATTGGTCGAGGTGGTGCCTCACTCGTGACTAAGGTTCCCTAATTTTTTTCTTGTACACTTTTTTCTTCACCAACATCTTTGTCTTTTATTTTACCTTTACTTACAATCATGAATTTTGGTTTCTATGTGGATGTCGAGGCATCTTCTTTATTATTTGTCCTTAACTCCTCTCATATTCTTGTAGTATCATCATCATATTCCTCTTCTCAACCAATATTGAAATGTTTCAACTTGATACCTTTAGATTCTAAGCAAGCATTAGACCTTGAAAGAATAAGTTGAGATTTATCTTTGATAGAGGTAGATTCTTTGATAGACCTTTGGATTGGTGGGAGAGGAGTGGAAGCCACCTGATTACCCTCATATGAGGGGTCCAATACATTCTCATCATCTGATAAATCTTCTAGAATATCATTCAACTTTAGATTATCAATTTGATTAGTAGTAAGATGGTTGTTATTAAGTTTTCTCACATCTTCATCAGTTCTACATTCAACCCAAATGTCTTCAATCTTGTGTATGTGAGTGGAATTATGATTGAGATTTTCCTTCATCAGCCTATAATCAAAGTTTTCTCTACTTTTGAATCTCTTAAGGGTTATCCACTGTAACTCAATTTTCATGGTGTTGGCCTTTGGAGTGGTTGTAATAATATATCACCCAATACTAATTGGAATCTTAAAACCTCATTTGTGAGCATCTGACTACTTCTTATGCACACTCATTACTTACCTTCACATCTCCATCAATATCAATTTATTGCTTGGGTACCTTGGTAACATGTATGGTTGTTCATCAAATCCTCCTACCCTGATATAGGTAAAGGTTGGGAATTGTAGAAAGATGCAACCAATCTTATTAAGCATTTCCCATGCTTGATCTGAAACTCTCTTTTTCTCAAGATCTTGTTCAAAGATACAAATGAATTTGTATAATAAAGCATCATTAACTCTCCTGTAATGTTTGATGCTTTCCTTGAGAGTTAATTGTGGATAATATTCATGAACATGAATATTTTTCCTCTCACCATTACTAGTCAATCTTAGGAAGGTTCTCATGTTATCTATAGCATATACCAGATAAGAAGTCATATCTAATTTTAGGGAAGAGGTTACCTTAGAGAGATGGTGACATAAGACATCACTGATTTGACTTCCCTAGTAAATTCTTTGTTTATCCTTCTTGATGATGATGTATGATACATCCACTCTTGAAATACATTTGATGTAGGAAGAACTTAAAATTTGATTAAGAGAGTCATCAAATATCTTACTTCTTCTAAGAATCCATTGTGATAAAAGTACTTAGGTCATCTTACAATTGAATGTCTAGGAGTTCTAAGCCAATGAGAATTGATGTGTCTTTTACACTTGTCATAATTCCTATCATAGTATTCTTGAGCTAAGTTCATACTCATATCTAAGTACTCTTCAATGTATGAGAGATGAAATATTTTGTCAAAGTACTCAGTATCTAGTTAAATGATCACCTTCCCACTTACATCCTTAATCGATCTAGTTTCTTTGTAAAAGTGTGCAATAATGGCTAGAACAAATTTGAAATCTTGTGTTGACACTAGAAATGCAGTTGCCAAAAGAATCTCAATATTTAAAATAGGTTGCATGTGTTTATCAATATGATCCCTACCCAATATTTGTAATAATTTAGCCATATAAACATAACCAATTTTGGCATCTTTTATTTTATCTATATTTGACTCAACTATAGAGAAAAACACTTTGAAACTTGTACTTCATTGTTCTCTTGGAAGGTGAATCATCTGACATTGATTAAGTAACTATAATAAGTTTTCATTGTTCTAGAGTTATCATTCTCATTCCTCTTATAAAAAATGCAAGAGTGGAAAAAATTTGCGCTCCTACAAGTGATGGATAAAATTGGTCTTAGGTGCAATCTAGATAAAATTCTCTAAATTTCATAGGAGTTTGATAAAATTTTGGGGTTAAGGTGTCAGTTGTAGAAAATTATCTAACTGTCACCTTGTATCACATTGGTGTAGGTTAGATAATTTTCTTCAACTTACACCTTTGGTTTTGAGCTCATGGTGCACATTAGAGAAAATTCTTCGATGCACACCGAAGGGTCAATCATGCACTTTGGAGAAAATTCTTCGATGTGCACTATGGTAAGGAAATTGTACCAAGGTTGGTGTAGGTCAGATAAAAATCTCTGACCTACATTGATGGGTTTTGGAAAAAGGGTGCACTTTAAAGAAAATTCTTTGATGTGCATTGATTTATGTGTACTTTGAAGAAAATTATTTGATGTGCACTATGGAAAATGAAAGGGTGAAACTCAGAGAAAACTCTTCAAAGAGCATGGGGTATGGAATTAGATTGGTTGGGTTATACGTAAGATAATTTTATTTAACAATCACCCAAGGGAAGGGTACTCTTATAACATGATTTATAGAGAAAATTCTCTGAAGCATGAAAGAAAAACTAGGGTTTTAAATTTGTAAATTTTTGAAATGTCATTTAAACACATGAACCATGGTGAGGAGTTAAAAATTTATTTCCAAAAAAAAATAACATGAAACAAGAATAGAATAATCCAATTAAAAACAACAAAAAAAAAAGAAATTGGGGAAAACTAAGAAGGAAAAATAAAGGAAAAAAAGAAAAATTACCTATAATTCAAGATGAATGAGAGAAAAATAGTCATGGAAAAGGCAAGCTAAAAAATACAAATGAGCTCATGAACAGTGAGGAGAAGAGGATACACATGGTCTTGCAAATGGTGAGGAAGCAAACATGTGTGAAAACAATAGAGAAAATAAAGTTAAAAATAAAAATTATGAGGGGTGATTATAATAAACCTTATAATTAATGCCCATTAATTACTGAGTTGGGTGGTAGGCCCTGGGTGCAGGTTCAGAGAATTTCTTTGACCTTGCACATGCAATGTTAGAGAAATTTTCCACTTGTGTAGTTTAGAGAAAATTTTCTAACTTGCACTAAAATGAACTTGGTGTAGTCTAGAGAAAATTTGTTGAATTACATGAGGTGAAAAATTCCTTCAAAAGACTAATTTTTTTAGGATAGAAAAATGCAAGAAGGTAGTGACTGGCCTCATTTTACATGCTTAGAGCTCATGATCTATGAAATGGACAAGTTTCATAGGGGTTATCCCATGAATTAAGACTGCTAAATTCAAAGATAATAAATGTCACTAAGGTCAACATTGCTATTAGGCTCCTTGCCATGTCACTCAGAGGGAAAACACTTGATTGGTATATGACTTTGACCATTGGTTGCATCACAACTTGGGATGATTTTGGAGTGCTGCTAACATTAAGGTTTTAAGATAAGAGGGACCACACTTCACTCATTCACCAAGTCAATATGATTTAAAGAGCCTCAAAGGAGAAAATGCATGATTTCAATAAGAGATTCCAAAATACTTGGTATAGGTTACCTCCTCATATGCGACCACTTGCAAGTTTTGTCTTTCCTACATACTTGAGGGACATTGGCACTAATATATCCATCATGCTACAATCCATGGGTTTGTTCACTCTACCTGAAGCATATGACCTTACCATTAGAGCTGAGAATGGCCTCATTCAAGCAAGGAAGTTGCCTCTAAAAGTGTTTATGCCTCTATTTCCTAATATTATTGTTGATAATCCATGTGTTTCCCAAGTTCCTAGTGCTAACACCAAGCTAAGGACTTCTCGCAAGAAGGTTGAAGAGACAATTGATTGGAAGGAAAGATATCAAGCCTTAGAGGCTCAAACTAGGCAAAATTTAACAAGGTGCTCATCAAAATTATTACCTCTATCTTCAAAAATATGGTCAAAAATATGGGAAAGGGGGAGGTCAAGGGAAACCTAATTTCAAAAGGCCTGCTAATGTATACAATCCTACTTCAACCTCCAACACAAGAGTACTGGTACTAGTGTATAGTAATCTGATCGAAGGAGAAGAGTGGCAACAAGGTCAATTAATGGATGTAAATGAAGGTGGAGAACAATCTCTATTTTCTCAAGGAAGATCCACTCCTCTACTATAAATATAAGATGAAGTCTTAATGTAAGAAATTGAAGGTTGGAAACCTCAAGGAGTAAGTTTCACTAACTTCCTATTTGAAAATAATTTTGTGCTTAATCAAGGAAATTCAATTGTAAATAATATTATATCTAAAAGGAAGGATATAGGAGATGATAATGGTGTGCTTACAAGTCCATCTAATCCTCTTATAATGTAGTAAGGCATGACTGCAAACATGACAATCCCTAACACTCCTACATCTCCTCTAAATTAGAATGTTGGAAAGTCTATTCAATGTACCTCAATATTTCAAGTTCTAAAAACTTCCTTACCTATAAGAATGCAATAAAATATAAAAACTCCTCTAAGTATTTTAGATTCATTGAAGAGTGATAAGGCATCTATTTCCCTTTGGGATGCCCTTCATATGCCTAGCTAAAAAGATCTCTTGTAAAAATAGTTATCCACTATCCATGTTAGTCCTCTATCATCAAGCCATGGTCCTAGTCATGTTGATCTTAATAATTCCCATAATAACATTATATATCCTTCTACCAAATCTTATAAGCCTCTACTTTTCTACCTCATTCTCATTATGGGGGACAAACTAGTTCATAACTACATAGTTGTTAATGGAGCTAGCACTTCAATAATGCCCAAGGTTTTAGCTGACAAATTGGGTCTAAAGTATGAACCACATAGTAAAGGAGTGATTAAATGATATGGTACACCTACCAAGTTAGTAAGATTGATAAAAGGGTTGAAGGTTTCTTGCATGATTGTCCTAGTTTCCCCATTCTTCAAGATATTGTGGTGGTTGACTTGCCTGCCCACTTTATAATCTACATTTCAAGAGATTTCATAGCCAAGATAGGAAGTTACCTCTCATATTATTGGTATTTATTATCCTTTAGGACAATATATGGAAAAAAAGTGACCATAATAACTCAACCACTTTCTAGGTTCCATATTGAGCCCTATGTAGAAGCAAGCTCCAATTTGAATTATGTCATCAATAAGAAAGAAGTGTCTATTATGGATGATAGTAATTCTTCCAAGCTTGAGAGAATTTATAATTTATTTCTAGATGAGTATGGTATAGATTATTATGAACACGATCCATCCACCTATTTTGAACAAACTAACCTTGGCACCTATATCATCCATGAAAGAGCATATGAGCAATCTGAGGTGAGTATTGAGCATTCTTTCTCACAAGCTATTATAATTAATTACTTGATTCATGTGTATGATGATGATATATTTAAGATAATTATAGAACACTATGGTGCAAAAAATAATGTCCATTTACCTGTAATTGATGAAGCAACCCTTAAAGATGACATTCATGAGGAAGAAGATAACCTATGGTAAAGGTTCAATGCCATAAGTCAAGAGTTTGGGCTTCTAGGTAAGACTATTACTCATTTAAATAAGTGTGAATTTGAGGATTTTTTTGATAATGATCCTATAAATCATGATGTTGAGTGTCCCATTGAGCAAGAAAGAAAAGGGCTCATCAAACATGAGAGTGTATGTCTTATCACTATTAAAGAACTTGTAGTCATAAAGGGGCCTAGTGAAGTTAAGGCAGATGTGTTTGTGATTAAAGAATAAATAATACTTAAATATTAAGTAGAATAACATTCAAATGTGTTGGAACATGATGAAGACAAACTTGATGATCCCATATATCAAGTAAATCATACCCAAGAGAAACTTAAGGTTGAGGTAGTTGCCATACTTCCTAATACTCAATTTGAAGAGTGTAAATCAGATATGATAGAGATAAAGCAAGTTGTAGAGCCAATAAATATCCTTGGAGGGAAAGAGAGAAAATTCATGAAACCTCAAAGTATTCCAATTTCAAGGATGAGAAGACATAAGGATGGTAAGCCGTTTCATAATCTATATAGTCAAGTGTTTGATGATAAGCATGCCTCACATGATATATTACTTTCATGGATCAAAAAATATGAAAGAGGAACCATATTTGACCATGGTTGAAGCATGGTAAGTTTTTTTACACCTAAAGTTGAGGTCTTGTAAATAATAGGATAGGTGTGTGTCTTTATTTAAGTTGTGTGTGTGTTCCATAAGTGTTTTTGAGAAGACATGTGTGTTTCCTTTGGTGTGTCTTATTTTGTATCTCTTTATTGTTTGATTTGGTTTCAAAGGAATGTGAGTTTCATATCTTGTTCATAGGTGACTCCATATCCTAATGGATAGGAATAGGTTACTGATCATTAGCATAGCTAGCTTACCACCCCTAAGAAATCACCAAGAATGTTGACTATTTTAACCACAAGTCAAAATAAGTCAACCCACTATAGTAAAAAATTTTATATATGGGTATTATAGGATATAATATAATGTATCATGGCCATAAAAATGTTATTCAATGTGTAATTATATTTGTCTTGGCCACCTTTTAGTCCTTTATGTCTTATGCGATCTTTAAGGTCACTATTTAAGCCATTTATGAAAGTTGTATAGTTTCCATTGGTAGACAAGCATATCACGATGAATTTAAATGTCCCATATGTAAAAATAATATCATAGGTGGTATTATCTAATTGAAAATGTGTAGGTTCCTAAGTCAGATCAAGAAAATAGTTGAAAAAGGGAGAATTTGGGTAGTTGGATGGCCTATTCAAGTGTTTTGACATGTGCAAAAGGTTGTAAAATGAATATTCAGATTCCACGAGTTCACTTATATGTTTGATTATAATTGGAATTACAAAATTTTTCCTAAAACCATTTTTATCCTTCATCACTCTTCTTGGCATACAATATCGGTCAATATGTTTTCTCATGGTATGACTAGTAGGAGAAGAATTGGGTCAAATGCCTCTAAGGGATGTTAATATAGTTTTTATATTTCATATTCATGGTATAATTTTGAATATTAGTTTCTCATTATTTATGAACCATTGTTTAGAAGTTGATTTCCTCTTCCTGCATGTTTATCCCTACACCCTACAGGTTTCTTCCTTGTTTGAGCTAGTCCATACAAACCACATGATGAAAGTGTTTCCATAAGATATGGAAATACTTATCTCATGTTTTACATATTTAATTTAACTTATGGAGGTGAATTTATGAGATAAATCACTCAAGTTTCTAGTTGAGATCACCAATGAAGTTATATGTATTTTTATTAACTATAGAGGTTATCTTTTCCTATAGTGGTATCAATCAAGAGAATATTTATGTTTCATGCTTATTATATTTCATGGAAGTAACCCTTCATTTCAAAGCTCAGTCTTAGAGGCCAACATTAATGAAGTTGTAGTCATATATGGAACACAATCAGACTTTCCTACAAGCATCCATCTACAAGCAAGAAAAGGGAAATATACATAGTCATGGTGATGTAATGAGAAGGTTTAAAGGTGGTGATAACATTTATAATGTGAAATTAATAGGTTTGAGTGTGTAAATATATAAAATATTGGTTATGACAACCAATTACTTACCCATTACTTTGTAGCCTACATATTCACCTACAGTGGTTTGATTGTAACTCCACAAAGGTCTGTGAGGTTGTAATATAAGTGCTTGAAGTGGTTTGAGAGACTCATCAAGGTTATAAACATGGAGAAGACCATAAAAATAAATAGTGGGTCCATATAGTGGTAAGTAGACTTGAATCACGTTCATAATTGGAGAAAATAAGTTTGGGTACATGTTACCTTAATTCCTTTTAAACAAGGTCTTGTCTATTCTTTGTACTATCATATAATAGGGTGGAATGAAGTATACATAGATTTGAATGATTCTATCCTGTATCCTAGGCATAAAAGTAAGGCCTTGACCAAAGAGAGTGAGTTTTTGGTCACAATAAGTGATTAGATGAATCCTCCAATCTAGTTAGTCTTTTATTGTAGGTTCTTAGTTTTCTCTACAACATCATGAACTATAAATGACCTTATAGTCCATAGTGGCATGATAGAAGCATATCTCCATGGTAAATGACCATATTAAGGTGATAAAGATAATAATGGATCAAGGAAAACTGAAAGGGGTTGAATTACAAGGCATTTTCATATATCATTGCCTATAGGTGTACCCTTGCCTCCAAATAAGTCAAATATAATATGCCTATAGGTACCTATAAGCTCATGATATGAATCTTGGAGATAGGAAACCTACAAACATAAAATTTTTCAAATTAGATTTGATTAAAATAACTTAAAATAAAACATATTGTGTTTAATTTATAATCAAAGAGTTGAGAATCATCTATAGGTGTCCTTTTGACCCTCATAATAATCACTAGTAGTCAACTATAGGATAACAACACACTAAAGTATAATGATCTAGAGATTGGCCTAGCATATGCATGATGTGGATATGTTTTAATGAATGTGAAGTGATCTTTATGACCTTTATGAGGTCATAAATAATTAATTATAAGGTCTAATACAAAATTTTCACCTAAAGTCATGCCTTTTTTTAGTGAACACATAATTATTGTTGAATGCAAACTAGCCTAGTCAAGTAGAGGTGAGTGCATTTTGAGGAGATGGAAAGGAAGCATGTGTGTTAGACATGATTATAAAATAATAAAAAATAATTATGTATATATAACATGATGATAATCACATGAAAATATAGTATGGATGGTTCCAACATGAAACCTAAAGCCATGCTTACAAACCCTGCACACTCAGTAAGTTCAAGTAGTTTGCATTGGGTTTCATGATATTTGGGGATGCTAAGAGTGTGATATAACTATAAAAAGTTTCACATAGGATCCTTATGACTTAAAATATCCTTCAATATCATTTTTTTCGAGAAAATAAGGGAATTTCTCTCTATTCTATCTCAGATAGAGGGCACTCCCAGATAATAAGGTATGCAAGCAAGATATGAGAATGATGAGAAGAATATGTATAGAGGATTTGAAAATTTAAATAAATGTGGGATGATTTATATTTAACATATAAAAACATGTAAAATATCCCATATTCATTACAAACCACTCAAAGGTGGTTGTGAGTAATAAAACATAAACTAAGCCTACTTGGCCTAGACTAGGCCTAAAGCCCTACATGGGTTATAGTCTCATTTATAGAACTAGAGGAACATTAAAATGGATTGTAAAATATTAATGGGGGGATATGAAGTGTATTAAAACCATTAAGTTTCAAATATTCATCACAATTTAGCCAAACATGACCTTTTTCTCCTCAAGCTTGTATAAAATGCAGGAGGGAGCTCAAGAAGGCATATTTGGAAGCTCACATCTATATGGAAAATTAAAATGGATACCTAAGTATTTTTTATATGTTTAATAATGTATATAACATGATTATAGATAAATTTGTCTAAAGTTTCAATGTTAGGACTGTACGAACAATCCTGAAGGGTCAAAACTACCAAAAACCCTCTAAAACCCTTGCCCATGACCTGATCTAAAATAAGTAGATATAAATTAATTAAAGAGGGATATTTTGAATTGGAAATTCCATTATAGTTTTAGAGAAATCCACATGGATTCTTCCCATCATATTAGATTGTACCCTATCTATACAGATAGGGTACAAAACTAGTTTTCTTTACATATTTTGGTGTTTTGTAGGTACAAAAGAGTCGTAAAGGATGAGGATGACTTGGGGAGATAAAGTGGGACTTAATATAACCAATAATGTTCATTTATTCTTTATTAAATATTATATGTACCTTTGCAGTCACCTTCACTTTAAGAAGTCCACATTGGCATAGTGAATGGAAGGTGATCACCAAGTGAGAAGGTGATAACCTCAATTGGGAGGAATTTCAAGGGATAACTAATGGATTTATGGAAAATATGATTATTTATATGTGCCATACCATCCCTTTAATTTATTTTATTATAAAACTAAAGATCACTTGAATGATAAGTGTGAGGAATGAGTGAAAGAAGGATGACGGTGACCGTAGATAGTGAGAACACTTATCCAAAATAATATCAGTGATTAGGGACACATACAATTCATGTTATGGATTTTATTTAACCCACCAATCATATTTCATATGTGTAAATTACTCCTAATCTACTTTGGAGTGCTCAAGAGAATCTAATGATGCAAATAGTTTCAAAGAAGGTGGTTAAAGGGTCTTACGTTAGCTTTGAGGAGTTTACATGAATTGGAGGGATATATGTCTAAAGAGACATTTAATGGTGTATTTAATACTCTAATAATTTGAAAAATAAATGATAATCATGCTTTAACAAGTGTCATTATGACCTTTGAGCTCCACTTCTCTTTCTCCTCTCTCACATTCTATAAGTACTAGCCATTTTGGCTCTTGTTTTTTATTTCCACACCTGGTATGGTGAAGCCCTATGAGTTTGATGTTTTAATTTTAATTTTAATAATAAATTAAATATGGTTTTTAGTTCATAAACATCTTGTATAAGTGTGAAAAGTGATGTATGGTGAGGTCTAATGATAAACAACTATCCTTATCTTCTCTTTGTCCTTTATGTTTGGTGCAAGAAGTTCTCATTCTAATAAGTCATATGGAGTGTAGCTAGAGTGTTTTTCTTCCTTAAAGTTTTAAATTGTACTTATATTATGAAATATGACATTTGGTCCACTTAGCTTGAGTAATCTCTTCATATCACCTCTATATTGAAGTACTAATTTTAGAACATCTTAAGATTTTGAAGCTAGTGTTGTAGATCTTGTTTCTTAGTGCAAGAGTATGATGATATTGTGTAAATATTCATGATGTATCAAACAATTAAAAAAAATATATTTTTAAAAAAATTATATCCATTTTCACATAATCAATCATTTATAGAGGTGATAATCACTTAAAGGTCAATCTAGGGAGCTATCCTTTAAACATAGAGGTTTACCTATACTATAGGCAACCCAAAATCTTAGAGGTATTTTGATGTTGCCCAAATATTATATTAGGCTTTAAAAACCTCCTCTAGGGTGTGAAATTTAGTGATAATAGTTCTGGCATGCCTAATGGGACCATTATCCTAAAGATAATTTATCAAGGTGAATGCTGGTCTTGACAACATCAACTACATATTATTTGTTTGTTTGTAGATCATTATTTGTCATATTATACTCATACTTCATGGTCCTTAATAGGTCATATTATATTAGAGTTTTCAATCCCATTAATCTACCTATTCAACCTAAACTTCCTCTTGAAGTTCAACATGGTCAGCCTATTCTACCCTTTGAAGAATAAGAGGAATTTTCTAGCCAATAAGACCAATATAGAGAGGAATAACTTGAAGAAAGCATGGGTAGGAAACATTCCTTCCTATCCTTTAACACTAAAAATATAATCCATCTTGATGCCTATGATGACATTCCCCTTAATACTACCAAGAGTGTTCCTACATTCAATGGTGAAGGCCATATCACTTTTAGTGAGCACATTAGGGACATATCAAATTTATATAGTTTTTGTAATGTCACTAAGGTCAACATTGCTATTAGACTCTTTATGATGTCCCTTAGAGGTAAAAAAATTGATTGGTATAGGAATTTTCTCAATGGTTGCATCACAACTTGGGATGATTTTGGAGTGATTCTAACATCAAGGTTTGAGGATAAGAGTGACCACACTTCACTCATTCACCAACTCAATGTGATTCAAAGATCCCTCAAGGAGACAATGCATGATTTAAATGAGAGATTACAAAAGACTTGGTATAGGTTTCATCCTCCCATGAGACCACCTATAATATTTATGTTTATTACATACTTGAGGGCCATTATCACTGATATAACCATCATGCTATAATCCATAGGTGGTTTCACTCTACATAAAGCATATGACCTTGCTATTAAAGCTGAGAATGGCCTCATTCAATTAGGGAAGTTGCCTAAAAAAATTTATATTCCTCTATTGCCTAATATTCTTGTTGATACTCCAAGTGTTTCCCAATTTCCTAATTTAAACACCAAGCCAAATACTTCTCGTAAGAAGGTAGAAGAGATAATTTACTGGGAGGCAAGATATCAATCCTTAAAAGATCAAACTAGGCTACATAATCTTCAACAAGGTGCTCATAAAAAATGTTACCCCTATCATCAACAATATGGTTAACAATATGAGCAAGGGAGAGGTCAAAATAAACCTAATTTCAATAAGCCTACCAATGTATACACTCCTACTTCAACCTCCAACACAAGAGCAATGGTATTGGTGCATACCAATCTAATCCAAGGAGAAGAGTGGAAACAAATTAAATTCATGGATGCAAATGAAGGTGGAAAACAAAATGTATTTTATCAATGAGGAGTCACTCCTTTACTATTAGCATAAGATGAATTTCTAATGCAAGTGTAGGTTGGCAACCTTAAGGAGTAAGTTTCACTAACTTCCTAGTTGAAGATACTTTTATGATTAATCAAGGAAATTTAGTTATACATAATATTAGAGTTAAAAGGAAGGCTCTAGGATATGCTAATGGTGTGCCTAAAATTTCATATAATCTTAATACAAGGCTATAAGGCATGACTGCAATCATGGAAGTCCCTAACACTCCTGCATATCCTCCAAATTAGAATGCTGGAAAGTCTATTAAAGGTACCTTAATACCTTAGGTTCCAAACATTTCCTTACCTCCAAGGACTTAAGAAAAGGTAAACACTCTTTCTCTTAATATTGTAGATTCATTGAAGAGTTCTAAGGCATCCATTTCCCTTTGGTATGTCCTTCATATGCCTGGCCAAAAAGATCTCTTGAAAAAATAGCTATCCACTATCCATGCTAGTCCTCCATCATCAAGCCATGATCATGGTCATGTTTTATTACTAATAACCCTAATAAAATGTTAGATCCTTCTACCAAATCTGAGAAGCCTCCACCCTTCTATCTCACTCTCATTGTGTGGGATAAACTAGTCTATAATTGTATAGTTGATAGTAAAACTAACACTTCAGTGATGCCCAAGGTTGGAGCTAAAAAATTGGGTCTAAAGTGTGAACTAAATAATAAAGGAGTGCTTTAATTAGATTTTATACCTACCAAGTTATTAGGATTTATAAAAGGGTTAAAGGTTTTCTTTCATGATTGTCCTAGTTTCCCCATCATTCAAGACATTGTGGTGGTTAACTTTCCTTCCCAGTTTGCAATATGCCTTTCAAGATATTTCAAATCAAAGATAGGGGGTTACCTCTCAGATGATTGGTCCTTCTTGGCCTTTAGGATAATATATGGAACATAATTTACCATAATAAATTAACCACTTTCTAGGTTCCACATTGAGCCCTATGTAGAAGTAAGCTCCAATTTGAATTGTGTCATTAATGAGAAAGAAGAGTCTATTATGGATGATGGTGCTTCTTCCAATATATAGGACATTTATAATTTTTTTCTATATGAGTAAGGTGAAAATACTTATTAACATGATCCATACACCTATTTTAAACAAACTAACCTTATCACCTATATCATCCATGAAGGAGCATTTGAGCAATCCAAAGTGAGTATTGAGAATTATTTCCCATAAGCTGCTAAAGGTAATTACTTGATTCGTGTGTATGATGATGATAGATTAAAGAGCATGATAGACCACTATGGTGAAAAAAACAATGTTCATCTACCTACAATTGATGAATCAACCCTCAAATATGACATTTATGAGGAAAATGATGACCTTTTACAAAGGTTCAATGCCATAAGTCAAGAGTTTGAGCAGTTAGGTAAGACTATTCCTCATTTAAATAAGTGTGAATTTAAGGTTAAAAATTGGTATCTTTTAAATTGATTGGGAAGTTACACATCCACTGAGTAGGTTACATAAGCATTTAAGAGGTTAAGTAATGATCTTGTATAAACACTAATGGTTATTCAACCCTTGGGGTCATTACACAACTGCCACCCTATGAATAGTAGTGGTTCCACTCTCTATGATAAACCCCTTTATTTAAAGTGTTGAAACTTACTAAATTCATCACTATTTAGATTTTTAGATCACCCCAACATTTTTTTTACCATTTTAAAATGTCTAATATGATATTTTGAATATGAAATGTCTTATAATAGTGTATTACAAGCATGGATTACATACAATTATCCTTAATGGAAAAATATAGCATACATGATTAGTACATTAGGATATAAATTTGGATCATACCTCCCAAATTTGAGGATTTTAGGATTGTAAAAGATTTAAGAATTCTATAAGTGATGAATTTTTTTCCCACATCTTATCTGGTATGCCATTTGGCCTTTATTGATAGCCAACCCTTTAACCCACCAACCAATTTTCTTGCACTCTTGTTCACATTTTCCTTGTTATAAAATAAAACATCTTCTTCCAATACCAACTAATTATTCTTAGCACGGCATTCAATTAAAGGTGGGAAAAATCCTTCATATTTATTGTCTAACATATATGGCTTCAAAAGATGTAAGTTATTAACATTGAAAAATGAATAGATATTCATATAAGGAAGGAAATAAAGTCTAAAATCATTATTTCATATTTTTTCCATAATTTAAAATGGACCATATCTCAGAGTCTTAAGATTATCATAATTACCTTGGAGCCTTTCTCTACCCAAGTACAACCATACCTTACATCCATTAGGGAAACTATGCTCATACCTATGTTAGTCATGTCTTGCTTTGTAGTTGGCTTAAGACTCCAACCTATATTTCACTTGGAGGTTAATTTTATGAATATTATACATGAATTTATCAAATTTTTGGACCATTGGATCCACTTTCCAATTGTATTTATATGGCTCTCTTAAAATAATATCAAATGCACATGGAGGTAAGTATCTAAAACAAGTTTCAAAATTTTTTTTACTAGTAGAATAATACACTACCCTATTATTGGAATGTTGAATAGACACCAAATTTTCATCCTAAGGCTTAGGATGCTTCCTATTTTACTCTCTCAAGGGTTGTAGAATTTTTATGTTCACAACATCTATTTTCCCATCAGTTTGTGGGTGAAAAATATTAGATAATTTCAACTTAGTATCCATATTCTCCCCTAATGTGATCTAAACATCCCAATAAACCTTGAGTCCAAATCTAAAATAATAGAACTAGGAAAGCCAAAATGAAGCAACACATAAATAAAAAATACCTTAGTTGCATCATTACCTTTGAGGGTCTTATTACAAAGAGTAAGAATGCACATCTTACTAAATTAATCCACATCCACAAAGAGATAATCATACCTCTTCCTTGAAATAGGAAACTTGCCTAAAAATCCATGGAAATGACTTCCCATGACCTATAAGGAACTGATAATGACATATAAAAATCCAACTTCTTGTTACTAGGCTTGCTTGTACTAAATAATACACACCCTCTTATGAACTTGAAGATATATACTTACATCTTAAGCCAATAAACATACCTATACAAACGTGTAATAGTATTTTTAACCCCAAAATGTCCTTTAGATTTGTAATTATGTGATTCCCTCATTAGATAAAATATTTCCTCCTTATGCACATAATTCTTACCCAAATTATAGATTGATGAAGAGGATAACCACAAATCAATCTCAAATACCTTGTTACAAGTTACACTTCTTGAGAATGGTTGATAGGTTTAATGATCACTCATTGGTTTCAAACTCAATATTTGGGTTCAATTGTTTTATTCAAATTTTAAATACTCTTTCTATTCTATTATGACTCTTCATTCCATGCACAAGCCCATCCAAGATTCAACTCCCTTCATACACAATTCTGTCTACTCAACACACAGTCCTAGTACCCTTTTTTAAGGCTATTTCTCCATGTACAACTCTACAAGAATGTTTATTGACAAACCACTAACCAATTAAGATAATATCTATCCTAATTTACCCATTTATGAAGTTTAAACTTCAAACTCTATAGATAAGACACTCTTTTAGCCTTTTTAAAGTCTCTATTAGGCCTTATTAGGCCTTATCAAACCCTATCTCCACTTAGTTGCTTTCAATCATAATTTTTTGTATGGGGTTACTACATAAATTTATAAATATCTTTACTTACACTAGGGTATTTTAAAATAAATTTTTTTGTAGTATTTTACTAGTGCATTCTACTGGAAACTTGATTTCAATTCTGAAACCCTAGTTTAGGGTTGTCAGTCTCTATATGTACTCAAGAGCACTCAAATTGATATTAAACATTCCATGTAAGGTTTAAAAGGAATTTTAAAGTTTCCTAGGGTATTTTTTTGATAAAAAAACCCCTTAAAAACCAAAAAAATTGCACACTAGGGACTCTATTCCTCTTTTTCATGTTGATCTTGCACTCATTGTATGCTCAGATGTAGTCTGTATGGTTTGCAGACTCTAACTTAAGGGTTTAGACCATAAAAAAGGTTTAAAATATTTTTTGGGACTTATTTTAGGTCTATGGAATATGTAATAATCTTTTCAAACCTTTATATTGTCTCTAACACTCCTCTATTTCACCTTTTGATCACTTTCTTGACTATTTTATGTGCACAATCAAGGTCTACAATGTTTTAAGAGAAAGTTTTGGGTCTAAAATTTCAAGAAAGAATTTTAAAACTATATATTATATTTTTTAGGATATATAATATTTTACAAGTCCTGGTGATACCTCTGCTACACCACTTCATAATAGTTTATGTTGACTGCTTGTGCTAGCATATGCTCAACAAGAGTATATGGAGTTCTATGTAAAATGGTGTGAAACAAAACAAATGAAATGAAAAAATACATGTAAAAAACATAATATGAATTCAAATCCCTAGAGTAATCACCAAAATCATAACATTGTCAAAATTTTCCTTATAGATCATTTACAAACTTAGTCATTCTCCGTTACTTTATACATGAAAAATATAGTTACAGGTCTTTTATCAAAACTTAAGATTCTTATTTAATTGTTTCTTAAAACTATATACCTTATACTTTAAATACATCATGATAACTCCCCGAGAAACCAAAATTTACATGCTTTATATCAAACTTAACTTCCATAACTATCTTTCAACGGTCACTAACAAGTAAGAAAACACCTTGCACAAAGACCAAGGTAAATATCCATGGTGTCATTATTAATGTTTACAAACTATTGAAAATTTTATGACCCCTAAAATATTCACATAATTCCTTAAACATGCTTAACAAATTAAAAAATTTGTATGGTGAAAATTTGCAAGAAAGTGCCAATTTGAATTCCTGACCTATCCTAACATTAATAATAATTTGGAAAGAATTCCAAGGTGCATGTTTGGAATCCTAACACCTTTATTTTAATACTAAACTATTGGGAGATTGGTGTAAGTGATGTGTTATCGTTGATTACAAGTGGCATTGGTGATTACAAAGTGGTATGAGAGTGCTCTTGGTCTAATATGCATGAAGCTTGGAGAGAGAGCATTTGATATGTTCTTGGTATGATCATAGTAGGAGAAGTCTTCTCATATGGTCTTCAGGTGGAGTGCAAGTCATCCTATGCCTTGTGGGCTTGATAATGTATGGTTCCATATGGAGGTAAGTATTGTATGAATTGTATGTTATCGATAGGTGATTATAGTGCTTGTATTAAGAGAATTAAATATATGTAAGGTGTTATGATCTCAGTGGATAAGTTTCCAAGTATCTTTAAGAGGTAAGTTGGTCTAGTGGTTCTAGGCCTATTAGACAAGGTGGGCTAATGAGGTCCTTGTGAGCAGTCATGAAGATATTTTAGTTAGTAGAGATCATGTAAGCATGGTTTATGGTATTAAATTTTTTGTTAAAGGTTTTTACCAAGTTTTGGGCCTTGAAGAAGAAGAGAAAGCAAGTTAATATGTTGGGGTGTATTTTGTGCATGCAAAATAGAGGTTTCCTAGCTTGAGAAGAATTTTTTGATACTCATTAAAATGTGTAGAATTTACATGGGGATTTTATCATTTTGGGAGAAGTGAAACATGGACCTAATAATACTTTCCAAGTATTATATAGTGGATTGAGGGATAGAGCTTTATGAATATTCGTTAAGAATGTAAACTAGTTAGAAACCCTCTATAAACCCTCATAATGGAGAGTTTCGAAATAACTTGATAGAAAGGACCCAAAATGGATAGGTTGACCAATTTTGACTATTTTAAGGTATATATAACTCCTCTAGGAATCTCTATGTGGTAGTAGTGTGTTAGGGTAGTGAGTAGAAGGTACAAAAATATGCTTGTTTCTAAAGATGTTAATACTACAAACATGGTTGATTGAGTCAAAACATGAGAGTCATTGGAGATTGAAGGTCAAGAATTGTTATTGAGGTATATGGAGTAAATTTGGAAATTTATTTTTTCTATGTCAATTATATAATTCATTAAATTTGATGTATCGCTCATCTACCAGATAGTGAAAATAGTGACAAAAAGCCAGTATGAGTGAGAATCCTTTTAGGGATGGTGTGTAGGTGAGTAGGGATGAATAAAATGGTTTGGGGTATTTTTGTAAAGACCTATTAATTATGTTCCATTTATTTTTATGTGATGTTTATGACCATACATAGGAAAGAAGGTTCCTTCAAGATGACTTGTCTGAGTAATGAGGACAGTAAAGAAGTATGTCTCATAGAATGATCTATATGTTTCATATATGACATTAGACCTCTATATGTTTGTGATTGGAAATGTTATAAGGTTTTTTGAGGATAACATGAATTCATTTAAATATCAATAAAGTGTCTACACAATTTTTATATGTCATGTTTATCATGACTATTTTTTTGAGCTTGTAGGCAGTCTGGAGTGGCCTATTTGGAGAGGCTAGTTTGAGTTATTCTGTGCAGAGTTAGTTTGGATGGTTCTGAGCTATGTGAAGATGAAAAATGATTTTGGAGGTGGTTTTATGTCATATATGAAATATACATGTGATTTATTCATATTTTTGTATGAAATAATTGAGAAAACACTTTAGATATATGAGCTAATATTTTCAATGTGTGAAGACTTAATTAGCAAGTAACTAGAATGGCTTGATTCAAGGTGTGAGTTGGAGTTATAAGTGTTGTGGACCCATGGAGGAGTGAGAAATAATATATTGAATTTAGGTTTGATGTGTTTCACCTATTGGTGAAGGCTGAAGGTTTTCCAAGGAATCCAAAGTATAACATATTCTAACGAAGGGCTAATGCATTAGGCCTAATTGAGATCTAGAGGATTAAGCTTGATTTGGGTCTTAAGGGTTATGGAAGACACATGGAGATATTTTACCATTAATTTAATGTGTATGATGATATTTTATAAGGGTAAGAAAAGTATGGAAAGCATCTTGGTTGACCAGGATGGGTTAGATGATGGAGTGATATATATACAAGGTCAAATTAGCCTATTTATGGAGGTGTGAGAGCAGAGTGTATTCAAGCAAAGGGAAGATATAAATAAAGGATAATATATGGGTCATTGAGAACCATTATAGGGTGAACAATATTATTCATGTTTGACTGATCATGTTTATGAACTAACAAGTCATTAGACCTAACAGTCTAAAGGGTGACTTGGTTAAGCGAATGAGGTAGGTGTGCTTGCCTTGAGAAGAGAAGAAATATTGAAATTTTTAGAGAAAGAGAAGGTCATAATTAGGTTTATAATACATCATAGTAGTGGTGTAAATTAGAGCAAAGGTGCTTGATTGGGTGCTTAATCACTTAGGGTGTTGTAGCCTTCTTGCTAGTTAGAGCTAGCTAAAGGTCTAATTGGAGCTAGACTAAATTGAGGGGTGGATACTCCTTGATCAGTTGGTGTTGGTCTAAAGTCTTATGTTTTTTATATCCTTATAGGAATATAGTCTATTTGTTTTTAGGCTTGAGAGTGGGTTTTCTTCCCCTAGAGGGTTTCCCACATAAATGATGTGTTCACATGATGTATGCTCTTGTTCATGCTTTGGATGTTTAAGCTTTCATGTTCATGTTACTAGAGTAGATTAATGAATGATGAATGGGTTTTGGAATTTAATGTACATTTTTGGCTATTGATTTACCCCCCCCCCCCCCCTCTCAGTAGCAACTCTTAACATAAACATGCTTATTGACTCATATTCGCTTGATCAAATCAAAATTATTTGACAACATTAAAAACTTGTCATCCATATAAGATGCTCCTACATCATAGATCAATCCATATTAAAGGTAATAATCCTCATTGGGATCAAAACATACACCTTGGGACTTCTCTACTTGAATAAATGGCTCCTTAAAATCTCAATCATGCTCATATCCCTTTACATAAGACTCACACATAAAAGTCTCAAGAAGAGTTATGGTGCCCATGGATGAAAGTAAAGGATGTATAGATAACCTATTAACTATTTTTTTAGTCACACTTTTATTATATTTGATAAATAAATGAAATTTTTGAAAAAAACCCATCCACTTATAGTTTCTAGTTTTATAAATTTTAGTTTGAGCTTTAAAAATATTGGAGAGGTTGATGATTTTTATGGATAATAGTTTCCTTACCCTTGAGACAATGCTTCCATTTTTTGATCAATTAAACAACAGCATACCATTAGTTTTCATATGTACAATAATTTATAATTTCACCATGAAGTAACTCTAAATGGTAACATATTGGCTTACCTCCCTTCCGTATGATAACCCCCATAACCTAGTCCCTAACATACAACCTCAAAGGGTAGTTACAATTTAAAAAAAAAAAAAAAACTAAAGCATGGATAATACTATGTTTGAAAATATCAAATGCACTTTTTCACTCTTACCCAAAGTAAAAGTCTTACCACCTACTGTAATGTCATGAAAATGTGTATCTATGAAACAAAAATTATTGAAATTCATCAAATATTGAGCTACACCCATAAATCTCCCTATCTTGGTCATATCAGAAGGCTTTGAAAAACTCATTATGGCCTCTACCTTATTTAGATAAATTATCAAGTCCATATATCAAACAAAATACCCAATAATATAATTTATTATTTAGCAAACTCACATTTATTATCATTAAAAATTAAGTTGTTCTCATTTAAAGCTTGAAAAATGTGTTTAATATGATCAATATGCTCATCAAAAGTTTTGATAAATATAATAATATCATTCAACTTCATAATGACAAATGAATCAATAAATATCTTGATACCTCATCCATCAACTACATGAAGGTTGATGATGCATTACATAGCACAAAAGGTATAACCAACCACTCATAAAACCCTTGCATTATTTCTAATGTTGTTTTCCAAATGTATTTTTACTTAATCTTCACTTGGTGATACCCATATTTCAAATCAAGTTTAGTGAAATACTTGGCATGATAAATTTTATTAAAAGGATCATCAACCCATAGAAGAGGGTACCTATTCTTTATGGTTATATTATTAAGTGATCTATAATCAACACATTCTCTATGAACCATCTTTCTTAGGTACTAATACATTATGATATCCACATGGAGAATTACTAGGATATATTACACCTTAATTAATCAAAGACTATAATTATTATGTTTACTCATTGGGATCCTTTAAGTATTGCCTATATAACCCAGTATTTGTAAGTAGAATGTCAGGTAGTAAATAATTTTTGTGATCAATAGGCCTATCAGGTAGCAACTTTGTAGGCTTATGTAAAACCTCCTTGAACTACTGAAATAACTCACCCATAAACCTATAATATTTTTTAGTAAACATGCTAGAAGAAGTTTAATGTTTATCAATTTATTCATATCGAATATCTCTTAAAAAAATCAAAGAAAAATTCCCACTAGCATTAATAAGCTTCTTATCTTCAAAGGCACTTACCAAAGATATTTTAGAATTACCTTTGTAGGTTGAAATGATGTATATATTTCCATCCTTCACAAAATGTTATTGGTTAGCTCTCCTAATGAAGATATATTTTTAGATATATAATTAAGGGATTCCAAACAATACACCTCACATATCAAAAGGAACAACATCCACTTTAACTTCATCAATGAAATGTGAATTAATAAAAAACTTAAATTTGAATTAATTTCTCATCTTGATGTCTAATTATTTATTAATTAAAACCCAAATAATACGGAGTTGGATGATTTTAAGTGTATGAAATGAGTTAGGATCAACCTAAAACTATCCCATCTCTAAAGGTTTGGACTTAAATAAGGTTAAGAAAAGAGAACCCAATGATAATTAATGATTCAAGATGTGACCAAACAGACTTGCAAACCTAGCTAGAGGAGAACTTACAATAAAATGTCAAAACAAAGGGTTTTAAAGACTTTAGGCCAATAACACAATGGAATAAATCTTACTATGTGTGTGTGTGTGTGTGTGTGTGTGTGTGTGTGTGTGTGTGTGTGTGTGTGTGTGTGTGTGTGTGTGTGTGTGTGTGTGTGTGTGTGTGTGTGTGTGTGTGTGTGTGTGTGTGTGTGTGTGTGTGTGTGCGCGTGTGTTCTTAAGTAGTCTAATATTGTACATAAGTAATTTAAGTAGAGGGCAAGGGTTATAAACATATAAAAGTGGGTAATGAACCATGCTTAGAAAATGGGGGAGTATATTAAATAAGGTATATAAATTGAAATCTCAAGAAATTATATATCCACACTAAGTATAAGTGTAAATAAAGCTTAAACAAGGATATATACACATTCAATTAATTATCAATACAAAAATTCTATTTACTAAAAGAAAGAGTTAAGGTTAAATTAGACTTACTTTGATGAAGAACCCATCAAGCCTCAATATTTCCCTTGGATAATGGTTCTTTGAAATAGATTTTTTTGGTTGTAAAGACTTCAAAGGTTGAATCAAGCTCTATGGTAAACTATTCCTATTAATGAGTCTCCAAAACTCTACAAAAAAGACTATAAGTTATAACTCCTCCAAATGTAGATTAAGGTAGAAGTAGGAGTGAAATGAGTGTATACAATCTATTGGAATGAAAGGGTGACTTATATTTATAGTGTTAAATTGTCCTAACCCATATCAAAAGTTAAGTTGATGCCATCAAAAAACTTGATGTAGTTTGAAAGGAGTCAACTGACACAAAATGATAATGACCTAGATGATAGTGTAGGAATTTATCTACCTAGATGATACAGTATAAATGATGGTATCATCTAGATTGATACCAAAAAATAATATGGAAAATAGTATTAGTATGGATGATGCCACATGATAAGATGGAAAAATTGTTAAAATAATAAATATATAATAATAATAATAATAATAATAATAAAACATTTAAGTTGATATATATGTATGAACATCTTGTTTATTATAATACTTTAAGTTATATTATATATATATATATACTTTCAAGGTGTTTGAGAGTGGTTTTAGCCCTCTAGAAGTTGTAATGAAAATTTTACATTTTGAAGGGTCCTACTAGATTTCTAACTTAGCCATATTTCAGAGTTTCAATATTTTAGGGAGACATCATAGGAGGTAAATAGATACACACTTTAAGAAAGATAGACTAATATTAAGAATTATATGATCATATAACATGGATAGAAACATCTCATGAAAAGAACTAAAGGATTACCCACCCCTTTCCTAATGCATCCTTTAAGGTGCACACTCAGGGAGATTGAAGCTCGACAAGTTACTGCAAGGAAAAGTGTCAGTAAGTGATAACAGTAAAAAATATTATGTGTATACAGTAAGTCTCAAACCCTAATTTATCTACTAGCTCTTTTCTTATCAAATCAGCGTGTGAACAACTACACAAAATCTTAGTCATAAAGGGGTTTCTGAGGCCAAATTAGATATTTCCTCAACCCTACATCCCCCCTTTTAAATTTAATGTCCATTTAGTAATTATGAAAGAATTATGAACATGCTATCATGAGTCATCTTCATATAAAATTGGGTTATGGACAAAGATAGATCATATACATGGAGGGACAAATCGATCCAAATCTTCAAATCTTATAGATTAATTAAAAGGACAAATTCAAATTACCATAAAATAACAGACTATGTCCTTGTCCTCTACCATGCTTTTGTCCATGTATACCTTGAGTCTCAATTTTTAGTAGCATCTTATTTAAAGAGCTTAATTATTTGACTTTAGATTTTATACCAACTTGTATATTTAGAAAAGTAGTCAGATTGAAAACTAATTATCCATTTCCTTTTTTTAATATATTATTCATAACTCACTTTGACTTTAATGTATTTTATTATGTACTTTTGTACATCAGTTTCTACAGTCTATTAATAGTTCAGTGATTAATTGTAATTAATCATGAGTCAAACACAATATATTTCAATTGAGAGCTAAGTATCCATTTCCATTTTGTAATTTATTATTCTCACCTTACTTTAAACTTTTTACTTTATTTTATTATATACTAGTACATCAATTTCTATAGTTTACTCCTAATTAATTGATTAATTCTAATTAATTAAAGGGTAAAGATTTTGGCAAACCCACATATTGTCGAACATTATAAAACCCTATCCCATCACTAGAGGTTTTTATGTATTTTATAAGCCATATCAACATCATTAGAAAATATGTTATAGGTTTTTATTGTTCACACATAAGTAAATAACAATTTATTTTTTATTAGAAAATTATTGCATATTTTTCCAAAAATTGTTATTTAGTATTTTTAGTAAATACTTTCATAACTAAAAATAGATGAATATATTTAAAAATTAATTTATATGTTATATAATTTTAATATTTATCTACAAAATTCTATTTCAGATTTCAAAAATATTTGTTTTCTATAATTACACATTTTCTATTTTGCATGATCTAGGGTTTCATCGCATTAGCTTGAAATCACCAAAATTTATTTCATTCAAAACTAATTAAAAAAAACTTAATTCAAAAAAATATTAGAGGTGTTTTCTGTTTATATATATTAAATTAAAAAAATCAATTTTTTGGCCCAATTCTATATAGATTACTCAAAAATCACAAATCACTATTTTTAGTAAGTGCTAGATTAAGTAGAAAATAATAATTTTATTTGTAATTATTTTTTGGGTTCTATAAATTTCCTATTTTTATAAAATAACATTTATTAGTTTCTTAAAATATTGCATATATCTCTTAAAATTTCTATTTTTTATTGTGAAATGGTATATTACCTATTTTTGGTTGATTTTTGTGTGGTCTAGGGTTTTAGTTAAAATTCTGGTTTTCTAAATTCAAAATTTATTGATTCTTACACAAAAATGATTTGCTTTATTTTCTCTTTATTTGCATTGATTTTCATTGTTTCATAAAATGTGTTTTGATAGTTTTAAAACTACTTAGCTACTATCATGAAGGGATACATGTTGTTCTATTTACATACATCATGGTACAAAGCTAAACACAAACTTTAGTTCCCATGTCCCTCATGGTATATCAAAGATGCCTAAAATCCTTTATTTACACCAATAAAAATCCTTTTTTATCCATATAATTTGTGGTGCACATGAGAGGAGCATATTTACTAGGGAAGTTACTCTCAACTCACCCTTGAAACCTAGATTAGTTGGTTATAAACATGGTTCTACCTTTGTAGTTAGTGCTCTAAAATATTGGGTTGACATTAATAAATGAATGAGAAAGTTTATTTGATAACCTAAAAATCATTCAAGACCCTTTCCTAGTTTACTCATTATACCTCAAATTTTACTTTCACCATTTACTTAATCATTAGTTTCTCTATAAATGCTAGATTAATTTTTACTTTTTAGCATTATTATTATTGCATATCTTATTTGTCATTTCATTATGGGTAGTAAACTAGATTATTTTCCATGCATGCTATCCCATTTCCTTATGATTATGTTGAATGGACAAATAGAATAAGGACATAATTATGGAAGATGCTTATATAGATGATTTTGACCTTGATAACACTAATACATATAAACCATTTTAATGTAAATTATCTCATTGTACTTTTGTACCAAGAGAGGGGGAAGAATCTTTTGATTCATCCATGCCAAATTTATATTTAGGTTTTATCTAGGCCCTATTTTGAGACCTTGTTTGGAATCTTCCATAGACATACACATTTATTCTTCCTTAGACACATCTCTAAACTCTTCTTTAGCTCAACCCTTAGATAATATTTTTGATTTATATTTATATCCTTCTTTAATTTCCTCTAGTCTCAACCTTGAATGTAAACTTGGGATACAACCATGATATTACCTCATATTTTCCCTTACAATCTATATTAAACTCACATTATCTTAGGTCACCACCTACTATTCAACTTGAAGAACCTTACATTTCACACCCAAATTATCTTTTAATTTTGATAAGGCCATTAATTGCATCCAATCTTATAAATCCTATTCCCATAAGTCATGTCCTAAAATGGATAATGTTCTTACATGTATCTATTTGGACTCTCCTTTAGTATTCCCCTTAGATATTTTATGGTGCAATATTTAGGCACTCATTTGGGAACCTATTTAAATGCTACTTTGATATAAGCTATCAAATTCTCTTTGGTTCTCCTTTATAATAATCCTTAGATACATCTCTAAAACCCTATTCAGTGTATCCTTTAGAAATCCTTTTGTATCTCTCTTCTCATTCTCCTTTGATCACATCCTTGGCTTTATCTATAGATTCCCATTTAGAGGAACACTTATATTCCACTCACACTTTTTACTCCCCATCTTCCTTAGAAACTAACTTACCAAGAAAATAACCTCTTTGTTTTGATTTTTTCCCTTCTCTTAGCTTGTCACCTACTCCTACAAATAAGTTTTTTTAGGAATGACTTTATTTTGCATCTTCTTATAAGGTTCAATAAAACTCTAGTATGATAATATCATCTCTCCTTCATTACATCCCATAGCTAGTGATCCCACATGTTAGAATTACAATCCTTCCATATTTAAACCTAAAAGGGAGGAGAATAATATTCTTCTTTCTATTCTATGTGATAATCATAGCCATAGTGATTCTAATGAGTATTGGTATGATGTAAATTATGTCTATAGTGATGATGAACATGTTACTTCTCTATAAACTTCTCCACTACCCTTTTCTAATGTCGAGAACAAAAATACATCTTGTGATGATATTTCTCATTCTCCCCTACAAAATAATATATGTGCACAAGAGGATTATATTACTCATAATGCTGCATCTCCTATGTTAAACAATGAGTCTCCAAAACCAATCATCTCTAAATAAAAATCTCTTCCTAGGTTTACTTTTACCATTCACACCATACACCAATTTCAAATATGAAAAACATAATTTAACCCTTAAATAAGCCTCTTAAAAAACCAAATATTCCTTCCTAAGAGGTTATTTACTTAATGAATATTGTAGGTGCTTGCAAATTATCTTTATAAATTAAACCATATCATGCTTGGTTTGACTCTAATTCCATTATTGGTAATTTCACTGATTTGAGCAACATTTCAGGTGACGGTTCTACCCCAATTGGTGGCAAAACTTCTAGGAGCCATAACTTTTGAACCATAGCTTTGTTTGACTCCCCGTTTGAATCATTGGAAAGATAAAAATGAGGAGAAAATGATGATATGGCATGGAGACATGATCAATGGTTTTTTACCCTATAAATCCCAATGGATTTTTCCTAAATTTTAATTTTAATAGTGCAGTCTAAAAATAGTAAGTTTCTAAAAATAGTAATTTCTCAAATTCTGTAATGTTGTAAATCATGGAAGTCAAACCACTTCATCTCCCTCAATATTGGTGACCTTCCACATCCTCCTCCTACCAAAGTATGTATAAAAATATATGTATCCTAAAAAGGCAATCAAACATCTCTTCTCAGAGATAGGTATATGTTTGGATCTATGAATTTGATCAATAAAATATCTCTTCTCAAAGATAGCATTATTAAAATTGTGGTATTCTTGTTTCTTAAATTATCTTTCAACCAAAGCTCCTAAGTTTTGTGTCACACATTGAGTGTAATATCTTATATTCATCTTTACCTCTTAAATCCAAATCCATACATTTTCCATATTTTATGGAAATGGTGACCCTTAATTACACCTTAGAGTATTTTGTGAGAGCACGAGTGGGTACAATGGTAGCTAATTATTATTATAATTATTCCCTAAAATGCTAGATGGATGTACACTTACTTGGTTTAAATCCCTTCCTAGTGGATCTATATCTACTTATCTTGAGATAGAAGAAGCATATTTAATTCAATATATTCAAAATAAATGACAAAGAGTTACTTATGAATAACTGCCCTCTTTACACCAAGGTTAAAATGAGTAAGTTTTTAATTACATCTTACACTTTAAAACTACTATACATCAACTAATTTACCAACCCAAATATTTATAAGCACAATAGATATTTTTAAAGGTATTATTTATCCATTAAAAGAGAAGCTACTTTACACTACTTTTGAATCATTTATAGATATTTGTTATAAGGCCTTAACACTAGAAGAAGAATTAGGTCTTGTTATTATTTCAAATAATATACAAGAGGACATTGAAATATTTCAATAAGAAAAATCACCTATAATAAATACAACCAATACTAATAACACACACCACCATAATAAATCCATCAAACAAATAACACAATTTAATACTTCAACACATAATGTTGAAACTAAATCTAAACAAGTCAAAGTCCTACATAGAGGAACATATTATAATCTTGAAGTTAATAATCATAATAATTATTTGCCCATGAATAACACACCCTCAATAATATTTTATTCCAATGAATTTCCACATATTATGTTCCCAAAATTATTAGATAAAAAAGTAATTACTTTATGCCCTAATTATTATCATCATTCACATTGTTTGGATAAAATAAAAGGTCAACTATTTTGTAATTACAATGAAATTAATGGACATCATGATAATGATTCTAATTAACTTTGAAAAATGATCAATGAAATTGATAATAAAGGACTTATTTCATTTCAAAAGAATCATAATAATCAATAAATATTTCAAACCACCAAATACTCAAATACGTTAATTTCAATATCCAAATCATATCAAATATAACAATATTTTTCCAACAAATATTTTAAAACTATAGCTAATAAGGCATCCACTCAAGTATGTATTTCTAAGACAACATCTATAAAATTCAAAATTGATAACTTAAAACACATATTAACCTAGATAATGCAAATATAACATTTAATCCATATGATGCCTTTTATATCCAACTAGTCAGCTAATTTACTAAAATATAAAAAAGTGAAAATAGATAAAAATATATATTAGGAAAATAACATAACATATCAAATTCATTAATAAGATATAACAAAAGTCCATGATATATAAAAAAATATTCATATAAAATCATAAGCCCATGTAGATGCTTAAATCTAGATATATATGTTAAACTAGTTTTGTACACTTGAAAAATATATCTTAGGGCTCTACCCTTCAGTTTGACCTTCCTTGTAGCCAAAATTCTCACACTCACCACATCACTAGTTCTAATTACTTATTTCTTAGTCCAAACCTAATTATTATGATTGTCTAGATCACCTGTAACCATAAAATGCCTAAAATATGATATATATCCTTCACATTAGTTATTGAACTTCATTAACTTTCCTCCATCTTGGATAGTTACATTCATGGCAGGATAATAATGTTAACTCTATTATCCCTACTCTAATGAAAGTGTACTTACCCTAAAAAAACTCAAATTTACAAATCTTTTGATGTGTATGGGTTACCCTAAGAATTTCATTAACCATTCTATGAGGATTATTTTGAAAGAGTTAGTATAAACATAAGTCAAATCCGATTCCTTTGGACATCTCTAAAATTATCAATCAATCATATATTCAAGCTCAATTAATTAATTGCATAACTAGGCTATTATACATATTTATTCTTATATGTATATAAATTATAAGATAAATCATACTATAGGTCTGAAACACTCAAAATATAGCCCATGAGCTATATTTGTCAAGTTACAAGCTAGATCAATACATGCATTGTCATATAATATCTTGCACCCTTGTGGAGACACATTCCCATACTATGGAATAAATACATAAGTTTGAGTCCATCCTTATATTATCAGATATGTAGGCAACACTCATTGATAGAGGGGTCTTTGAGTTTAACTTGACATCCTAAGCCCACTGACCCATTTTTTGGCAAGATAACCTAGCCTAAGGTGGAGAAATAGGTTTTTGAGATATAAATAGTGATATAAAGTCTATGCATGAGATATAAATACATTAGAAGAAAGGTGATAAAAAACCCAAAAAGATTGAATCTATCGCATATTGACACAATGAACATTCTGTATATGATAGTTATATAAAGATTTAGATAATAACATCGATTCAAGTGTTTTTAGTTTGATGCAAGTGTCCATGTAAACAAAAATAATATTTCCAAAATATGATGACTATTTATTAAACACAATATAGCCTATTTCTACACCTATACATCTCATATCTATTTGTGCATCATTATATAAACTAAGTATTTTTTTCTTATTCATGATTGTGAAATCAAAATATTGTTTGAAATTTTACTCACTATATTTAGTATTTTTTATAATTCAACACTGAAAAAATATCCTAAACTAATTATTTAATTAGTTTGATTTTAGGGAAAAGTTTTCTCACTCTTGAATAACCAATTCCTCATAACCCATATAATTCTAAAAAGGGTTAAACATTTGGTGAATCTGACCTCTGAGTCTTCCTATTCAATCCTAGTACACCCTAGTTTTTTCTATTTTTTTCTAGATTTTGAATTGTTAAAAAGTTATTAAAAAAATTAGATTGATTTTAAAATTCAAAGGAATAAATTATGTCTATCAAAATGCATACATATTATAATTTTTAATTTGTCAAACACATCATGATAATAATTAATTATTTTATTTCGTGCATGATGACATTAATAACAATTCTACTTAAATGGAATCAACAAATTTGTAAAAATAAAAAGAATAAGATAACACAAGATACATATTTAACACCTCTTTATAATGCTTATTGTAATACCATTGAGCCTTTATATAGATTTACTAGCCACTAACGTGCTTATGTTCAACCTTTTACTCCACCTAAATCCTATTTAAGTGACAACTACCATCTCACTCCCATTATTCACCTATGACTTATATTATATTTTTCAGTCCATGCTATCACTACATGAAAATAAAAAAGGTGATCAACCTATTCACCCACCTATTAATCTACAATAGTTTCCTCTTAATCCTAATCTCATGATCAAATCTAAAGGGTATGATATGATTGAACAATTATTTAAATCCTATGCTAAGATATCAATTCTTGAACTTTTGAAATAATCAACTATTCACAAGGATATCTTATATGAAGCCTTATGTGAAACCCAAGTAACAAGTGATATTAAACCAACTTATTTTGCAGATATTATGAAATATATTAAAAATAATTCCAACCTCATAACTTTTGACCCCATATATTTACCCTCAAAGACATTATTGATCAAAATTTACCTTTATTCATACAAGTCAATATTCAAAATAATGGAATCAATAAAGTACTCATTAATAATGGATCAAGATTGAACATTTTTAGTATATAATTTTTATAAATAGTGGGTATTAGTCAAATATTTCTTAAAAAATGAAACATACATATAAAAATAGTTGATAGTTCATGTAGTATACTTATTGGTCAGCTCACATTAGATGTGATGTTGGGGCTAAAAAATAGTACAATCTACCTTTCAAATAATGTCTCAATCATTGAATTATAACTCACTTTTAGGTAGACCTTGGATACACCTTATGGAAGCTATACCATATACATTACATAGATGTGTAAAATTCATACATAATGGGACATTATGGACTATGCCTGCCGATGATGATTCCTTTAAATTTTGTAAAATGTTACATTCAAAAACATCGACTGTTCCTCAAATAGTACCACCTAAACAATGCATTCTAATCAAGATCATCACTACTTATGAGACAAATCAATCGAGTAAAATATAGCATGTCTATTATGATATTATTAAATCACTAACATCCCAAGTACATATATATGAGCATACATATAATAATATAGAACAAATTCCATTACAAGAGAAAGCAATGCTATCATAATCACAAGAAAATAAATTTTTTGAGCTACCTTTAGTGATAGTTTTTGAACCACAAAATAGAAAGGTTTTAGATTATGACGATAATGATGATGAACTCCCTCATGATATGATAGATGAAAAACTAGACATACTTAGATTTGATCCACTTGAGCATTTATCATATGATCTTTTTAAACCTATAGGACCTATTACATATATGTTAAACTCATCATTTGACATTATAAATATAAATGAAAACAAGGGCAAGATAAAAATCACTGATGAACATGTGTATACTTGTTAAACTATTAATCCCTCTTGATTACAAGCTTTAAGTAAACCTTGTAAATGAAAAATTAAAATCCACCATGTCAATAATGTGGAGTCCTCTTATAAGTATCCAAAGCATATATTACAGATCTCAATATACCAATATATTTTGCATATAATTATTTCTATGTTGCTTGAGCATAAGATGATATCTCTACCTCCTAATAGACACCAATCACAAAATAGACTTGTACCAAAAGAAGGATCACAATATTACACATACCATCAGGTCACCGATGATGATGCTAATCATTGTGGTGCTTTACAAAGTAATATTTAAAAATTAAAACACAAAGGTCATATATAAATTATAAATAAAAAATACATAATACATCTAATCTCTCAAATTAAAAGCATCCTTCAAAATGTCCAAGGCATGAAGATATAAAAATTAATACAAACATTGATGGAATTAATTTCCCACATATTAAGATTGGTAAAAAAATTGGGACACTCTTTTTAGTACCACATATTTACCAACATTAGGGCACACTATCGATGAGGTATAAAATTTCCCACTTTTTATAAAATCCCTTGGATATATTAGATTACTCGTAATATGTGGACCTAAAGAAATACATAACCATAGTATGGGTAATGGATCAAAAACCAAATATAACATTTTGTCCTAGAAAATATTGTGTAACCGATATGAATGCAATGATAATTACTACCAATATGTGCCTTACTTTCAAATTTAAAGAAAAATAATTTTTTATTCCACATGATGGACACATGGATAAACCTATAGCAATAGTATATTTCATTGCCTTAATAGATTATACAAAAACATTAGCAATAAAAAGGCACAAATAATTAAATCAAAACAAGGAAACATGGCCAATGCTAAATAACCCTTTATCCTTTGACCCAAAGCATTTATGATTTATAAAACTCAAAAATTCCAAACAAATCAAATATTCATGAAAATACAAAAACATTCAAATAACTAAAAAATACCAAAAATATTTAGCATTTCAAATGTTTTATAGTTTTTGCATATGTTGTTTACTTTATTTTAGTAGATAACATATCATTTACATACACATATATTTCATGGGTACTTGAGTTTGATACAAGCATACATTAGATCCATGATATCTCAAGCATGTAGATATTGGACCTTTCATCTTAAAACATGATACAATATGTAGGGGCATCTTGCCTTTATATGATCATGATTGACACAGGTTCTGTAGACACCCAATTTTGGCCACAATTGGCTTTCAACTAGACTTCAAATTGGTTCCTACCAAACATTGAAAATTAAGCTTAAGAATCACTGAATGTTCCAATTTTGGTCATGCACCATTCATAAATATTCATAATCATGTTGAAGCATCCCTATTTGGGGTATTATACCTATGAAATAATAACCTCTCATGGATTCATCCTCAATCACTTTATGACATAATAACTATCAGTTTGTTAAGTGGGGCACTTGATCAAATCTTGAAAGAGCTAACATGTTAATCAAATTAAATTAACTAATTAAAAAAAAAATGTTTAGTTGAATTATCCATTTGAAATTAATGAATATCTAAAAATAGAAATTTCAAAAATCAAAATATCAAGCCTTTTCATCATTTCCTTTATGAGTTTTCAAGCTCTTTTAAAATATCTCAAAATATCTAATTTGAGAGCCATGCCTAGTAATTGAAAATCATAATTAAATGATAACTTTTAACTTAACTATAATTAGTCTCAACTCACCTAGTGTTATTTTGAACCCATTCCATGTTTAAGCTCAACCTTAATTCACCTTGGGCAAGATTTAATTCTTGAGACTATAAATGCAATGCCATACCCCTTCATTTCTAAGCTTGGATATTGTAGAGTTATTATGCAGGATTTACTCCATGAGCTTTGAAAGTAATGTTACCATGAAAAAATCATAAGCTAAGAAACCAAGACAAGGTGTTAAGGAGAGAAAGAATAAAGAAAGCTTCATTATCAAAGACTTCTTGATGCACAAATTGAGTAAGCCACTTCAACAAGCCATTTAGAACTCTAAATAAGGTAAAATAAGGTGTTATTTTATGTTTTAATTGTCTTTTCATATGCATGTTTGTTACCTATGATCTACCTCATGTCTAGGATAGAGGTGTTAATATTTTAGTGTGTTTATTTGAGTCTTATTTATTAGACTAACACAAGACTAACTTCCCCTCTATGTATTCCTTGTTCACATGTTGGCACTCTCGATAGGACAAAACATCTCATATAACGAAGGAGATTGATATGATACTTTTAGTTTTTCTAATGGATGTGTAAAATATTAAAGTCTCAAGTTTTAACTTTATTTTTTACATCTTTTTCTTTTTATAAGGTTGTAGGTTACAAGGATCAATGTCAATTTTATAGATCAACTTCGATTTAAAGAATCAACCATGATCCCTGTGTGAAAAATAGAGCATGACAAAAATAAGGCTAATAGTGGTTTTTATTGATTTATTTTTATTTCATTCTATGTTTGAGGATCTACATATTATTTGTCTAACACATTTCTTGTAGGATCTAATGAGATATTTTATTTGTAATATCATGTTATTAATCATTTTTTTGTCCAAACATACATTGTTTTTTTATGTTTTACTGGGAAACAGCGATGATCTGATTAATATACACTGATCTCTATGGATTGACATCAATATCCATAGATCAAAATCAGTCTTTGTCGATCGTTGATGATTGATCTCTGAGACGAAAACCAAAAAACTAGAAAGTTAATTTTTAAATGTTGTTTTCTCACTTGATTTATGAGATTCTAATCAGGTAGACCCTCTAATTTTTTTATAGGACCCAAAAGCGAAAAAAATAAATTTAAAACAATCTAAAGTTACAAATTTCATATTTCAAATTGGTGTTTTAAAAAATATTTTTCACTTAAGTTATATATCATCTTGTTTAAGCTATCAACAAAAAGCTAAGGGGCTCAAACTTCACTACATACTTCATTTTGGTACTATAAAATGAACTCTCACATTAGTTAAATACTCATAAGAGTTTAATTTTTTATGCTTGTTTGTTCAAGTGTTTATTTATAAAAATAAGTGATGCATGTATGTTATCTCCCCATATAATTCAGGGAACTTGGGTGATCAATGTAGACATCCAATTCCTAACACCTTTTATTTTAAAATTGTCAATCTTACTTGATTTGCAGTCAAATGACCAATTTAGGTCAAAATCACTAAAAATGCACTAAATGGTTTGAACTTTTCATATACAAGTGCCGATTTAGACCAATGTATCCCTAAATGGGGAAATACATTTTATGTGATTCCTAATTTTGACCAATTCATTTTGAATCAAAATGATGATTTTATCTTTTTGTGCTATGGATCACTCTTTTATTCTAATTTATTAGTACACATCATGTACCTTTGTTATTTTGTGTTGGCAACATCCTAAATGGGAATACAGTTTCAACACATCTAACATCACCTTCTAATTCTTCCCGAGTCAAATTACCACCCAATAATATGATTTTCTGACCATTTTGATTAATTGAGGACCAATTTCCAAAGAATTGCACAAATATAGATTAATATATTTTAAGGCTAATTAATGAAAATCATGAGATTAAGTGGATTTTCTATGGAGGTTATTGATTATTTCAATATTTGAAATTGATTCCCAATATCTGCACCACCTAATGTCATCATCTATGAGGTGACATCCATAATCCATAAATGCATAAAATATCTAAATTATGGGCACCCATGCCTAATTAATGCCCCTTCCCCCAAATCATTATGAGGGAATTTATCTATTTTAACCTATAAAATTAAATGTATTCTTGGCCACACATATTGATCTTAATATGGATGGTCACAGTTCATTTTGATCAATTGCAAAAATCTATAAATAGGAGGTTTCTCACACAATTTATTAAGCTTAAATTGTGTAAAAATATAATGTTAAAATCCCTTGATAATTATTTTGTGTTTTTATTATTATATTATTTGCATTTAAATGAAATTTATTGATAGGCCAATTTGATAGTTTATATCATGAGCCTAGGTTATGTATAGAGTTCTTGAGGTAATGGATGAGAAAAGAAGCCATTGTTGACAGAGACTAGAGCTATAGATCAAGGGGAAAACATGATTGGAGATGATTTTGAGTAATGGAGTCATTTTGGAAGAGAGATACACCTTGGACCTATAAACAACCTCCACATTTTTTATGACAGACTAATATATATTGTAAAAGTTATGATTAACATTCTGACTACATGTTTTTATATTTTGTGTGTTTGGTTTTATTTTTCTTAGCCTTATAACTTATTATTTGCATGTTTTGATATATTTAATATTAATTTTTGTGTTTTATTGAGCTAAAAAGTTTTTATAAGCATAATGTTTCTGCCTTCAGGGTCACAGGTGAAACACAAACCTGAGAGCTTGTTTTTTAAAGTTGTCTCAAACACAAAAGAGCTTTAAAGATAAAAAATATTATGAAAAATTTATTGTGGGAACTACTTGTTGTAGACACCACAAGTGTGTCTGCACCTTGGTTCTCCCCCCTTGTCCATCTCAAACCCCTATCCTAACCCGTGGCCTTAGTCCCCTCCATTCATTTGATTAAAATAACTTAAATATTTTAATTAAGTGGCCCCCTTTCCACCTCACCCTTGCCACCTTGGATCCTCCCTTGAATCCCTCCACCTTCCCCCTAGTATTTATTATGCCAAATATCCTCATTATCTTCCCCCCACACCCATTTAAGCACCCTCATGACCGTTCTTCCCACAATCCCTCCCCCGGCGGCGTGCAAGAATGCGCAGAGGCTATTTTTAGCCTCTGTCCCCATTCTGCCACCGCCGATGTCGGCGACCCTTCGGCCGACGTCGGTGAAACTGCCGACATCGGCAGCCTTCAATACCCCTTTCTGCATCCATTGCAGCCCCTGGACCCTTGAGCTCGCAAATAGAATCCTCTCGGCGCTTTGGCATTCGACTCTCTTCTCTCTGGACCTCGTGCAACAGTAGCAATAGAGGCAGGGACTTTAGTTTCTTTAGTTTCCTCTTGCAACAAGTCTTCCGTGGCTCCAACAATAGATCCTCCATTCTTCAGTCTGCAAGCCAAAAGGTAAGCAATTTCATTATGTTATTTCATTCTTTTCTTTAAGTTTTCAGTTATCTACTGTCTTCTACTTGCTGTGTCCTTCCCCTGAGAGGCTGAAAAGCCTTCTCAGACCCTGTCCCCTGTCCATCTTCCTCTTCCCTGTCCCCCTTTCAATCTAGTCCCAGACAACTTCCTCGTCCCTCCTGCCAACAAAAGACCCTGCACAGGGCACCCAACCAGACTCAGACCATTCTCCAAACCATCCAAGCATGCCCATAAACTCTATCTCAGGCCATAACCCTGACCGATGCCGGTCACTTCCCCAACCGACGTTGGTAGGATAACCGACGTCGGTAGATCAGCTAACCGACACCGGAACATTTCCGACCTCGGTGACTGTCATCAACCTGACTACTCCTTTCAGGTAATCATTTGTCTTTTCTTTCCTTTCTAATTTATTTATCACTTCTGTATTCTGGCATCCTGTATTTTCTTGGTCTTTTATCTGTCTGTTATCAGTGGGTTGACCTCCCTTGAGGAAGTTTTCACACTTCCGGGAACAAGCTTTCACTTGGCAACCCACCGCCTATCCATCTAACGTTTTCTTGTCCAAGGTCTTTTTCTTTGCAGGTGTCATTCCTCCACAGTGAAAGAGGGGTGCTCACAAACATCTGGATTACGGTGCGCGATCTTCATCCAGGTACTTCACATGCCTTGTCCATTATCTCTTTAGTTTCTTCTCTCTCTTGAATCTGAAAAAGCAAAATTTGAATAGAAACATTCTGGCACGCCCGATGGGACCGTAGGTTCCTCCTGGGTTCCTTTTCTTCTTCATGCATTTAGGAGCATTAGGTTCTTACCTTTCCTCCTCCTTCTTTTCTTCTCAATGACACTATAAGTAGGAATTAAAAAGAATCCTTCTTTTCTTTCTTGCACATTCTAGACTAGTCCAACGTCATACTCTCAACCCTTTCTCAAACTTGTCTTCATAACAAACATCACATTTCGACTTGGGCATTAAAACACTTTGAATTCATTTCTACTTGTGCTTGCATATTCTTAGCCCACATCTAGTAACTTAGACGCATATTGAATAAATCGTAGACACTTGATGTTACACTACCAAACCACATGCACTAAAACGAACATAAAACTTACTTGAGACAAGGCCCGACTGGGATTTCATCCCCCAACAGATACCTTACCCATCCCGGTGACCCTACTTGGATTTCATCACCAAGGGGGAAGCCCACTCCGTTCTCTGGCAGAGGATAAACTCTAGGCGAGGTATATCTTGGCTAAGCGAGACCAGCTAACCACTGGAATCGTGAAGTGAGGGGAGCTTGCTCCTTAGCACCAGGCCACGTACCAGACCCTAACACAAATTTTTGAGCACCTAAAACAAGACCCAAAACCATCTTTAGACCGCCTTCTTCTAGGACCCTTCTTGCAGCCAATCTCCCCAAACATTCATCTAAGGCATAAGCCACAGCTTCTAAAGTTAATTCCTAGGATTTATCGCTTAGGCTTGTCTGTCTCTCTTTGTTTTCCTCTTCTCATCTGTTTGTTTGAGTGAGTGAGGACGCTTTTTTCATTGTTTTTCCAAGAATCTTCAAACCTTTTGGTTCTCTGGAAAACACAATCACCGGCATCGATTCTTCCACCGATGTCGGCTTTCCCTGTCACCGGCATTGGTTCTACCACCGACGTCGGCTTCCCCTATTACCGGCATCAGTTATCTGACCGACGTCAGCCATATTTATTACCGACATCGATTTTTAAACCGACGTCGGTCTCTGTCACTGTCCTTTTTTTTTTCAAAACCAGCAGCCTAAAACCTATCCCTTCTCTGTCAAAGACTCCATCCTGGTTTTCTGAAACTAAACAACATAGTTTCTGAAACCTGAACCTTCTTTGCCTTGCATGGTTCTGACTCGTAGCCAATCCAAGGCTCTTGTCAACCACGCCAGCCGCCAACCACTTCCGTCTACCCCATCCGTGACCGAGCCTACAATGGAGTTCAACTCGGAGACCGAAAGAACTCCTACCCGTCCAACCCCACCGCAGACTCCTATTGTCCAAGAAGGGGACCAAGATTTCGAATGATTCTTGGACCTCAACGTCAAGGCCTTGCAACATTATCTCGTGCATAGCCGAATGTGAGACTCCTTAGGCAATCCAATCTACGGAATGCTAACCTCCCTTGCCGCAACTGCGACTGTATCGACAGCATCCATAGTTCAACCTTCAGACACTCAAGCCATCACTTCGACCACTGACCAGACTTTGACCAATCCTCCAGGTGTGGCCTCTCCCTCTATCATTGGGGCCACTTCCACCGGAGTTCTGGCCCCCTGTCAACCTCAACCCGCTCAACCGCTATCCACTCCTTTTTAGAACCTTGTCATCTCTATTTCGCCTACCCTGGCCCCTATCAACACCAGGGTGGCTTCTTATCCATTGGCCCCCGTTACCATAGTCCAACCTCTCGTAGCAACATCGGGCCTAGCTATGCCTTCTACCCAACCACCTTTAGCCTCTTCATCTATCCATATGACTAGTTACCCCTATGTTGCACCTTTACAGGGGCAACTGACTACGTCATATGCCTCCCCTAGCCTCTTCCAAGCGCCCTACAACTTAGGGGGCGCGCCACCCGTCAATCCGTCGGCAGACATCATCAAAATGCTGATGGACAAGATGACCAGTCTAGAGACCTCTGTTTCCGGCTCGTGCAATGCTCTCTCATACGAGCAGATCTGCAAAGAGCCCATTCATCCTTCTGTCCCAATCAGACCATATCCTAGCCAGTGGGAGCTTCCAAAGTTTTCTCGCTTTCAAAACAAGGAAGACTCACAACAACACTTGTGGGCATTCAGACATGCCTGTTACCTCATCGGCCATGACGATGCGTTACTCTTATGCACGTTTCCTATGTCTCTCTCGGGTGCTGCGCTCGACTGGTACAGCTCCCTTCCCAGCCATTCTCTCTTCTCATTCACACAATTGGCCCAGCTCTTCCTCGATCACTTTTCCATTAACATAACCAAGAAGGTCTCAATCACGGACCTCTATTCTATCCGGTAATTCGAGGACGAGTCCATAGCTGACTTCGTTGCTCGGTGGAGAGGCCTCATCAATCAACTTTCCTTTTCCTTACCCTAGGCCGAGCTTATTGAACTCTTTTCCCAAGCCTGCGCCAAACATATTTCTTCCACCCTGAGGGTTCAAACCTTCCGCACTTTTGACGAGGCCTTCACGATGGCTCGCAAGCTTGAGTTGCGTGCCATCGAGGAGAATAAAGTCAAGGTGCGGAGTAAGAATCCCAGCTCTAAGACCAATGACTCTTCTTCTGCTAAGCCATCATCATCCAATTCTAAATCCAAGGCTTCAGCTAATGCCGTGGTTATTAGACCTTCATCTTCTTCGACCAATCAGCCTGAGCCATCCACATCTTAGAGCGCCACTCGCCAATTCCAGCAAAGATACATACAACGACGGTATACTCCTCTCAGAGAATCATATGCGTCTGTGTTGGAAAAGCTTGTTAAACAGGGGGCCCTCAATCTCACTCAAGCCCGACCTCCTCCATAATTTGATCCCTCACGTGCCATCTCCGCGTGGTATAGGGAGCAAGACTTCTGCAGCTTCCACCGTGTTAAGGGCCATGACACAGAAAACTACAAAACTTTTAAGAACATAATCCAAGACATGCTTGAAAAGGGGGATCTCATCTTAGACAATCCAAATGCACCTCCTAATCAGGCCATTGACATCTTCAAACAACCTTTCCCCAATCATCTGCCAACTCAGAACAATGTCCAGACCTTAATTGACGACAATCATGAGCACAACATTCGAACAGTCAATACGGTCTCTCCCTTCGTCCCCAATCAACCTCAAGAGGTCAGTCCTTCAATCAGTCCATCACATGTGGATGAACCTCTCTCCCTGGCTGGTTCTCCATCGACCTCTCTCATCTTGGAGGACGCCTCGACTTTACCAGCACCTCTGGTCTCGCCATCCTCCTTTTTGCTACCTATGGAGGACCCGACCCTTCCTACTCCTCAGCCGCAAGTGGAGGGCACCATCATCCCTACCCTTTACCCGCTGGAGGAGCCTCACTCCCCAGTTTCTTCTCCACCCAGGGAAGAACCTGTCTCCACTTCATCTTTATCTAAATCTGTCATGACTTCACCACACCATGCGTCTAAGACCACTACACCCATCTCGTCTTCAACCTCACAACCATCAACATCTTCTTCTCAGCCATTTTCTCGGTTAGTGGAGAAAATCGTACTTCTCCCTCCGAGGAAAGTGACGCCTCAGGTGTTGTGGGAGCATCTTAAAGCCCTTCAACATACCCACGCCCTCTCATCACATGCTGCTAATCTTCCCAAGGCAGAATCTCGTCAGACTCTTAACAAAGACCAGACTCTCAAACCTCAACCAAACCCATCAAAACCGAAACCTGCATCTATCTCATCTAAGCCCATCAAATCATTTGGCGTTCATCCTGTCTCCACCCTCACTCACCCGCAAGTGAAGGTGGACCTAGGCCAGACCTCGACCAGTAGTAGTCTTCCAACCAAATCAAAGAAGACTGCTAGACCACAAAAGCGAATGCCTCCTTCCCCGTCACCATTGCCATCCATTTTAGGCTCCCATCCTTCGACCTTGGCTAGCATCCTCCCCACTCTGGCCTCTAAACAAAACTCGTTGCCTCCTTTGCTTCCTCTGCCTACCTCCAGCCGTTCCTCTCTCAGAAAGATGGTACCAATCACTAAGAAAGAGCCGTCTCCGTCTGGCACCGCACCATCAACCCATAACGTGGTACGAAAACCTCTTCTAACCTTGCCTAAGCAAAAGTCACCAACCTCGCGCATATCAACTGGCATGGACACCTTAGTGGGCTCATACTCGTTGATATTGCACCGACTTTTGCAGACCTCCAACATAACCCTTCCCCCCATCAAGCCTTTCCAACCTCTTGGGTCCAAGCCCTCCTGGTTTGACGACACGAAAATTTGCTTATATCATCATACACCAGGACACGACACCGAGACTTGTTGTGCCCTCAAAGCCGTCATCTGCCGCTATATGGAGAAGGACACTCTTCTCCTTGAGGACACTCTTGACCAGACCCCGATTCCTTCCCATCCAACCCCTTCTACCATGTCAACATCTCACCAGCAAGACACGACCCCTTCTTCACCTCCTATTTTTGAAATCAATGCTATTCATATAACCACTAGGTCGCAAAAGGACAAGGCAAAAGAAAAAGCTACCATTCCTTGGACCTATCCCTTCGTCAAGCCACCTCTTGCACCCAAGCCTAAAATTTCTATCCTTGGCGCATCCCAGCCTTCTTCATCTTCCTCTTCTGGGCCAATTCACGACTCCATGTTGAAGCAGCTTCACCAGACACCTGTAAAGATGTCTCTGTATGACCTTATCCAAACCTCGCCTCAGCACTGACAAGCCGTCATCCAAGCCTTGCAGGCAGCGAAGGTCCAACCCGAGGACCCCCAACCACTCGCTGCCCTCATCCATTCTTTATCTCCTGTCGCCTCCATCACATTCAGCGATTCTGAGATTCCTGCATCTAACACGGAAGATCAGGATGCCGCCCTCTTCATCACTGCCTATGTTGATCGGACACGCATTAAATGCATTATGATCGACGGTGACGCTAGCATCAACATTATCTCTACCCATGCCTTTGATCAGCTGGCTCTTCCCAAGAATTGCGTCTCCAAAATTGACGCGATCTTACACTCTTTCAATGACACCACCACCACGACCATTGGCACAGTCATCCTTCACATTCACCTTGGTCCACGCATAGTCTCGGAGCTCTTCTATATCATTGAAGGAGAGTTTCAATACAACCTTCTACTGGGCTGACCTTGGATCCGTGCCATGGCCTGTATACCCTCCACCCTACACCGTTGTGTGAAGTTTGAGCATGACGGGCAAGTCCACACCATCCCCACTAACCCTTCACCCTTCAAGACTTGCAACACAACCTACCGTCCCAACGATGTTCTCATTCCCATCAAGCCGTCAACTCTGGCACCGCCTCCATCTGCGAAAGCTTCGACCAGTTCGCAATCGGCGGTCGCCCTCACCCCTCCCCTTCAAGAACCGACCAAAGACCCCATGGAAGACATATTCCAATGACTATCACTTGGGGAATATCACTTGTTGACCCTAGACATGTTCCAAACTCCGCAAGAGTATGGACGCCTTCACCTCAGTCCCAATTACGACCATCGGATCGGGATGGTCGTGCCTTATGGTCCTCCTCACTTCCAGACCAACTTTGTCTATGGGGGGCTCAATCAAGCTCCTACCAACGGTAATTCCCTCTCTTCACCCCAACCTTTCACATCTGATTTCTCATTTCTTGGCAACCCTGCCTTTGCACACACTTACCTTCACAGGTGTGCATGGAAGGGTTTTGGTTTCAAATGTTATGAGCAGGGCTCCCATCAGCCCATCGAGCCGCTCAATGATCGTGATGCCAAGAAATGGTATGGCCTGGGATATCATGACCCCACTCAGGCTCCTTCTGACCTTTGTCTCGAGCCAACCATTGACCAATCTCCTCCAAACTCACCCATTTCTCCTTCGTCACCTACGGAGTCAGTGGTTTCCATCCCTCCTAGTTTTTTTTTTCCATAAACACCATTCACCTGGAACCCCTGACCTATCAGATCAATGGGGTGTCCAGGTCTCTCCCTCTCATTTTTCCTAGCATGGTAGAGGATGAGTCAGCAACCATTCACACTGTCCACTGCGTTGACGATGACGCCATCCTTTCCTACATGGGTGCCGATGACTCTTTCATCCAGCATTTCCTCCCTTCTGAGACCCAGGTTATGTTAAATGAATCCACCATTGACATCAACCTCCCTTCTTCTTCTGATGTTCCTCACATCTTAAGGATTGGCCAATCTTTAGACGCTCAGGAGCAGCTTGACTATGCCCAGTTCCTTTCCAACCATAGCAAGGCCTTTGCCTGGACTTATAGTGACATGCCTGGCATCGACCCCACTATTGCTACCCATAACATTGTCACCAAACCAGAGGCTAAGCCTGTTAGGCAAAAGCTTCAAAAAATGCATCCTCGCATTGCACTCCTTGTTAAAGAGGAGCTTCAGTGCCTTCTTTCTGTCTCCTTCATCCAACCCATCGATTATCCACAGTGGGTCTCTAACATTGTCCCAGTTACTAAAGCAACTGGGGGGATTCAGATCTGCACGGACTATCACAACCTTAACTTAGTCTATCCCAAAGATGACTTCCCTCTTCCTAACATTGACCAGCTTGTTGATCTCACGGCCGGCCATGAGATGCTATCTCTCATGGACGCATTTTTAGGATACAATCAAATCCTGATCGCACCAAAAGATCAGCACAAGACTACATTCATCACCCCATGGGGGACTTTCTGCTATCGAGTCATGCCTTTCGGCTTGAAAAATGCTGGTGCCACATATCAGCGTGCCATGACCTACATTTTCCATGATCTCCTCCATAAAATCATGGAGGACTATGTGGATGACCTTCTCGGCAAGTCCAAACTTCATCGCGACCACTTGACCATTCTCACAATCATCTTCTCTCACCTTCTTCAATACAATATCCGCCTTAACCCCAAGAAGTGTGTCTTTAGGGTCCTCTCAGGCAAGCTTCTCAGCTTCATCATTTCCTTCCGTGGTATCGAGATAGATCCCACCAAGATCCACGCTATCCTCGAAATGCCACCCCCGACCAATCTCAAGCAGCTTCGCAGCCTACAAGGGAAGCTCTAGTCCATTCGCTGTTTCATCTCCCAGCTTTCAGACCGCTGCCAACCTTTTCATCATCTCCTTAAGAAGGACGTCTCCTTTAAATGGGATGAGGACTGTCAAGAGGCTTTTGAATCCCTCAAAATCTATTTGGTCTCTCTACCAGTCCTCATTCCACCTAAAGACGACCAACCCTTCTACCTTTATATCTCTGCCACCAACTATTCGTTAGGTGCCATGATCGCGCACCGAGACGAGCATCATCATGAGCAAGCAGTTTACTACATCAGTCGAACACTGGTCGACTATGAAACTCGATATACTCATACCGAGAAACTCTGTTTGGCATTAGTATTTTCTGCCACCAAGCTCTGCCACTATCTCCTCAACCATAAAACCTTTGTCGTCACTCACACCGACCCTCTCAAGTACATGCACTCCAAGCCATATCAAAATCAATGTATGGCTCGGTGGCTTATGCTGCTCGCTGAGTTTGACCTCGAATTCATCCAACAGAAATCTATCAAGGGGCAAACCATCGCTGACCAACTGGCAGATGCCCCTCTTCCCGACAATCAACCTTCACAGTTTGAGTTCCCTGACGAGTCTATCGCTAACCTTTCCACCGATGACACCGTTTACCAAATGACCATGTTCTTTGACGGCTCCAAATGTTAACTCGGTGGGGGTGTGGGGGTCATCCTCATCCCACTCGAAGGGGAGCCCATGCCTCTATCTTTTAAACTTGACTTTGATTGTACCAATAATATGGCCGAATACGAGGCCTTAATTTTGGGACTTCAGACTGCCCTTTCCCTCCACATCAAGTCTATCAACATCTTCAGTTATTCGCAGCTCGTCGTTAATCAAGTTAATGGTTCATATCTCTGTAAAAACAAAGTTTTACAGAGGTATAAGAATCGTGCTGACCTTCTTTTGGCATCTTTCAACCATTACCTCTTACAGACTGTTCCACGCTCTACGAACAAGTTTGCCGACACCATGGCTTCTCTTGCTTCGCATATCCCATCTGCATCATCGTCATCTCGCCTTTTTGTCACAGTGCATCACGTACCTTTACCTTCATACATCTCTCCTCACATCGACCATATCAACACTATCAATTCTAGCCCACGAGATGACTAGTATAAGCAATTTGTGGACTACTTATCTCTTTCTGTCACTCCTCCCAACCTCTCTAGCAATGCGCGGTGAGCTTTCATCAAGCGCACAGCTCGCTATACCATGCTAGGGGGTCTTCTTTATAAGCGAGGCTTCGACGGCCTCCTTCTTCACTGTCTAACCTCCACTGAAGCTCCTCAAGCCATAAAGAAAGTCCACAATGGGATTTGTGGTGGACACTTCAGTGGAAACTCGGTTGCCAAGCGCATCCTTCACCTGGGTTATTATTGGCCCACCCTTCATCAAGACTGTAGCGACTATGTTCGATGTTGCATCAAGTGTCAACAACACTCTAACTTGCTTCATCTCCCCAGCCACGCCTTACAAGTCACTCAGGATTTTTGGCCTTTCTCTCAGTGGGGCTTAGATCTCATCGGTGAGATCAACCCTCACTCATCCCTTCGTCATCAGTCCATCATCACTGCCACTGAGTATTTCACCAAGTGGGTGGAAGCCATTCCTCTTGTCTCCATAAAAGTTGACAAAATTGTCGACTTCATCAGTAGCCACATTATCTGTCGTTTTGGTGTCCCTCACAAAATCATCACCGACAACGGCAAGTCCTTCAAAAACAAGACTGTCCAAAAACTATGCGACTCATTTGGCATCAAACTCAGCTTTTCTTTGCCTTACTACCCACAAGCAAATGGGCAAGCTGAGGCTTCCAACAAAATTCTCACCAAAATTCTCATGAAGGTGGTCAACGATACAGGAAGGGATTGGCACATTCATATTCCCTTCACTTTGTGGGCCTACCGCACTAGCATCCAAACTTCTACGGGTGCTACTCCCTTCTCCCTCGTGTACAGAGCAGAGGCTGTCTTACCTCTTGAAGTACAAATCCTATCTCTCCGCATCTCCCTGCATGACATTCTCTCCAACGATGACTTTCATCAAGATCACTTAGCTCAACTTGAGTTACTCGACGAGCGCCGTCTTGCTGCCCTCAATCATCTCCGTGTCTACCAAAGTCACATAAAGCGGGCCTACAACAAAAATATGTGAGAATGAGATTTCAACATCGGAGACCTCATCCTCAAAGAGAATCAACACGTGACCAATATGGAGTGAAGTAAACGAAGCAAATTTGCCCCCAATTGGCTTGGACCTTTTATCATCACACACAAGTATGGGTCAGGGACTTATCGTCTGTCCTCCCTCGACGGACAGCCAGAACCTGAGCCTCTTAATGCGTTGCATCTTCGACCATTCTTCTGTTAGTCGAGTACTCGCCTACTTGGCACGTAACTTGAGTTCGTCCCTTGAGCAATCCTCGTCCTCTTAATCCTCATCCATTTCAACCCTATTCCCCTTTAACAATTCCTCTACAACCCTTTTATGACGCATGCATGCTTTGCCCTAATGAAAGGGAGTCCTTGAACTTCTACAGTCTTGTCCATGACCCACAAAAAAAAAAAAATCAAAAAATCAAAAAATATATCAAGATGTCAAAATATAAACAAGGTCACAAAATCAAATCGAAAAGACAGACTGCTCCCTCGAAGGACAGCTGTACTATCATTGCTGTAGCTAATAGACTGATCCCTCAAAGGACAACTATTCAAACATTATAAAGCAAAAATATAGACCACTCCCTCGAAGGATGGCTATCAAACAACAACCTTTCTTAGAAGCTTCCCGCATTGATCAGCTTCGCAACATGACCACTCAATTAAAAGACATCTCTATGTAGGCTTCCCACATCGATCAGCCTGCACAAAAAAAAAATGGGTCATGGACTTGGCTTGTAGTTGTCTCAGGGTCTCCTATAAAAAGGGGCAAGGTTATTCCTGCTCTTAAACTGGGTTACCCTATCCACCTCCTATCACTTGCTCAAGGGACTTCGAGCTCACTTTAATGTCAAAGTGATTCGATTACCGTTCTAACACCACACTGGTCAACGACGTAATGCATGAACGGCGCTTTGGTTCTAATAACCCCTATCTATGCTTCCTTTCTGGTCCTTGTCAATGAAAGAATGATTTGCCTTTCATCTTTTCTCTACACTTTGGTCACATTTAACCACATCAATTGTCGACTCATCTTTAACCAAGCTATTTTCATCATTTTTAGCCGACATCATCCTAGTCCATTTCACATAGTTTCTATGGACACCAATACACATGGAAATTACCGACCAGACCCAATTTATGTTAAGCATAAACCAATACTTGCTGAAGCATAAATAGACTTCCATTCATTTTTAGCATACATCCATCATGACTATGGAAACTTGCTAGAGATGAAAGCCTCTCAACCAATATGACATCTGTAGCATCATCTTACCCTCATCGTTTTGACACTTGACCACATCCAATCATTGATCAATCCGACCTTTTGTCCAAACTACATTGGTCTGAGGCCCTATGACCAGGGCTATGTAGGCAACACTCAGATACTACATCTTCTGAGGTTAGCTCGACCACCCCCGTTTGTTTGTCTCCCTGATGGACAAACCTTCTTTCCTCCTTTTAACCATGACCTACGGCTTTGACCAAGACCAATCAATCTCTCTGACCATTCCTCCCTTTTAGGGAGAACTACATAGGCCTGAGGCCCCTAACAACAGGGGCTATGTAGGCAGCACTCAGATCACATGACATTTTCTGAGGTTAGCTCGGCCACATCCTTTCGTCCATCCATCCACCTTGACCCATGACCATTGGAGATCATGCCTATCTCCTTCAACCTTCGACCACTCCCAAGACAACGTTTGCCTTGGTTGTTTTTTGCCTTTATGCTACCTCACAGCTGGTTAGCAGAATTGTCTGTAGACCCTATTTTTGACCCTTCACAAGTATAGGATCGCAAGATGGTTGATCCCTACTACCTGTGACTTTTTCGTGTCTCTGGGAGCACTTCTTGAGCCTGGGATACCTGGAACACGATGACCATTTAGAGTTTCAGCTTAGATTGAGTGACCCGATCAGCAGACGACTAAATGCTGGGGCCTGGTTACTTCAATTTTGGCACTCCTTGACCCTCGACATGCGACAATTTGACCCGACCCTCCCGTGAAGTGGACTACGCGCAATCACGACTACTACAGCATTTTTACTCACTCTCTTCTATCCATTTCTCTATCAAATCGACACTCGATCTTTGGTTCCCTTCTCTCGACTATCACTTTGAGGGGGGAACATCTCATCCTTTTCCTGGGGCAACCAACTCCTATTTTTGTCTTGCAGTTCATCAAGAACAACCAACAAGACAAAAAGGGGAAAATGTAGACACCACAAGTGTGTCTGCACCTTGGTTCTCCCCCTTGTCCATCTCAAACCCCTATCCTAACCCGTGGCCTTAGTCCCCTCCATTCATTTGATTAAAATAACTTAAATATTTTAATTAAGTGGCCCCCTTTCCACCTCACCCTTGCCACCTTGGATCCTCCCTTGAATCCCTCCACCTTCCCCCTAGCATTTATTATGCCAAATATCCTCATTATCTTCCCCCCACGCCCATTTAAGCACCCTCATGACCGTTCTTCCCACAATCCCTCCCCCAGAGGCGTACAAGAATGCGCAGAGGCTATTTTTAGCCTCTGTCCCCATTCTGCCACCACCGATGTCGGTGACCCTTCGGCCGACGTCGGTGAAACTGCCAGCGTCGGCAGCCTTCAATACCCCTTTCTGCATCTGTTGCAGCCCCTGAACCCTTGAGCTCGCAAATAGAATCCTCTCGGCGCTTTGGCATTCGACTCTCTTCTCTCTGGACCTCGTGCAACAACAGTAATAGAGGCAGGGACTTTAGTTTCTTTAGTTTCCTCTTGCAACAAGTCTTCCATGGCTCCAACAATAGCTCCTCCATTCTTCAGTCTACAAGCCAAAAGGTAAGCAATTTCATTATGTTATTTCATTCTTTTCTTTAAGTTTTCAGTTATCTACTGTCTTCTACTTGCTGTGTCCTTCCCCTGAGAGGCTGAAAAGCCTTCTCAGACCCTGTCCCCTGTCCATCTTCCTCTTCCCTATCCCCCTTTCAATTTAGTCCCAGACAACTTCCTCGTCCCTCCTGCCAACAAAAGACCCTACACAGGGCACCCAACCAGACTCAGACCATTCTCCAAACCATCCAAGCACACCCATAAACTCTATCTCAGACCCAACCACGGACCAAAACCAAACCAGACCCGACCACAGGCCACAACCCCGACCGATGCCAGTCACTTCCCCAACCGACGTCGGTAGGATAACCGACGTTGGTAGATCAGCTAACCGACACTGGCAACATTTTCGACCTCGGCGACTGTCATCAGCCCGACTGCTCCTTTCAGGTAATCATTTGTCTTTTCTTTCCTTTCTAATTTGTTTATCACTTCTATATTTTGGCATCCTATATTTTCTTGGTCTTTTATCTGTCTGTTATCAGTGGGTTGACCTCCCTTGAGGAAGTTTTCACACTTTCGGGAACAATGGCAACCCACTGCCTATCCATCTAACGTTTTCTTGTCCAAGCTCTTTTTCTTTGCAGGTGTCATTCCTCCACAGCCAAAGAGGGGTGCTCACAAACGTCTGGATTACGGTGCGCGATCTTCATCCAGGTACTTCACATGCCTTGTCCATTATCTCTTTAGTTTCTTCTCTCTCTTGAATCTGAAAAAGAAAAATTTGAATAGAAACACTTGTAAAGTGATCAAATAATTCTTAATGAAGTTTTATTAAGCCTCTTTTGGATGCTTAAAAATAATTAGGAATTTCTATTTGGTGCTTAAAGGAAAATTTAGGGTGTTTACTTGAATCATTTTGTAGTTGTTCTTTCACAGCTTTGCAACTTAAGGCCAAGGGGCCAAAGAACACCACTAGATATTTTATTTTAATGCATTAAAATTTAACCAACTTTTAATTTTTTTATATTATGCAAGTTATTTATTATTTACTTAGATTGTTTTTGCAAAAATGAAGTTATGTGTGTATGCTCTGCCCCTGTTTCTTATAAGAAAACTTATGGGATCAAAAGCACCATATTCATTGTGAATTTCCTTAGTCAAAAGGCATAAAAGAGATGTTGTGAAGGATATCCCCAAGATCTACATGGTTTGGGTGATCTGGAAACAATCTTAAATATTTTTTACTTAATTTTTATTTCATTGCATCTTGGCTTGTGAGGGGGATTTCATCACCTCCCTTAAGTAATATAGGGAAGCTTTTACCCAAGGTTTAATTTCCTACAATTATCTTCAACCCTTCTTCATGGGGAGATGGGGTATATAAATCAAGATCCCCTCATTGAGATGATGGTTTGAATGGTTAAACCATCTCTATTAGTAAAGGCTAAGCCTGACACATTTGAGCATGTTAGACATTACACTACACTAAGAGAGTGATGGATGTAGTGGTTATAAAAAAGGATAGAACTTTTTACAACAAGACATATGATGTGGACCCAAATGACATGTTTCTTCTCTTTTTAACTGACGTGAAAGTCGGTAGACATGGGATCCATATAAAAATGTGCAAAACTTGTTAGTTTTAGTTAACTCCACTTTGCCACACATTTTAAATTTAGGACTTAGGATGATTACTTATTTGTATTTATCTTAATTGGTCTTAGACTACTTGGTCTTGTTTTGATTCAAAACTACTTGTTAACAAAAGGTCATAACTTAAGACATTGTCCATAATTTCTTGAACAAGGAGAAGTTATGTTGTCCAAGTGAAAATCATCTTTTCCTTGTTCAAATTGTCATCTAAAACATTGTGTCATATCATCAATTTTGGTGAAGTTATGTTGCCCATTTGAGTCTAGATTATTTGTCAAATTTTCTTAAGTTCCTCATTGATAATTTAAATATAGAATTGGACTTTTCTAAGTTTTAAAGGTTGATGTGTTAAATTGGGTTCACCATTTTCACTTGACTTGTTTTAACTTGGGTTAAATTTACCATTTTAATTGAGGACCATTTGTAAACTCATTATCTCATTGTAATCTTTGGTGGATTCAAATCATATTGCATATCCTTCATGCTTTGAGTCCTAGAACACATTTTATACTACCACTCTTATTACCATGTAGTGATGTTATATTGCCCATTTTGTTCTAGTTTTATACTTAGGAATTATTGCATGTTTTCACATCATGAGTTTCTTGGTTAGCATTGTCCCCTTCCTAATCTAAAGGGCTTTCATCTAGTTTTCTAATAGTAACTCATCAAAGTTTAAATAGTTTTTATGGTATTGACATATCTCAAAACTCTAGGATTTTTGAGTTATCATACCCTCTTCCAATTTATATGGTTTTAACTTTACCCAAAGGTTGAGTAATTTTGTGAACACATTCTTCTAATTATGTGTAGTTCCAAGCCACCCTCCTTTTATAATCTCTTTGGTACCTTAGTCATTTTTTTGGAAGAAAGATCAAAATACATACCTTGTTTAAATGTTTTCACAACATTGATCCAAATCTAGTTAAATGTATAGATCAATCATTTCTAGATATGACTCAAAGGTTCACTCATATTGGGGTCCCTTATGGTCCTATCATATGGATGAGCACTTTTATGATAGACAAGACAATTATATTATCTTTGAGGCCATTCCTATAGCTATAGGATCCAAAGGGGATTATACTAAATATCAAGAGAACCAAGATGAAACACTCCTTAGGTTGATAAAATCTAGTGCTAGACTACCCTCAAATTTTCCTATGGAGCAATTGCACACCTTAGTTAGAGAAGGAGAACAATAACAAGAGAATTTTTTTTCACAATCAAACTTACCTTCTTACTCTAACAAGGGTAAGGAAATAATTATAGAGTCAAAACCAATTGATTAAAATCTTGCCAACAAGATTAAGAAAATAAGTCAACATTATGCTGATTAGCTTATCTTAGACTTAACTGAATCTCTAGTTATTACTTCAATCCACAATGATGGTTCTAAGGAATAAGTAAATGTGACTAAAACTATGCAAAAAAATATTTATTAAGAACCCAAAAAATGATCAAGGTATCTCAAATTAATAGAACAAAATACAAGAGGTTATGCAAAATGTTTTGCTAGACACAGAATAGACATTCTTTAATCACCAAGATCCTATTGTTACTTTACAAACACAAAAGCCCAAAAATTTGGTTGGAATTGAGGAATTTACTCAAGATAATTTGTATATTTCATCTCAATCAACACAACAATTAGTGAATAGACCAAAGACTCCCCAAAATAAATAAAGCACATATAGTTCAAGGCAACAAGTTCGATGAATCAATGGCCAATTTATCAACTCTAGGAGTAAATCAAAACCAAGTCACAACATGTAGGGTGTACATACCTCAAAAATACATGTAATAATAGGGGCACATTACACCCCAACAACAATATGGGTATATTCCAGCCCATTAAAACTATGTTCTACCTAATAATACACCAAACATGCAAGAGTGGAACTCCATGAAGGAGATTGTATCACATTTAGATACTATAAACATGATCAAAAAGTAAAAGTTTGATGAGATATGTCCATATACATTTGATTTAAACATTATAAAATTACCCTTTATGCCTCATTTTTAGGCATCCAAATTTGATAAATACAAAGGAAAGGGTGACCCATGTGAACATGTCTAGGCATTTTTCATATTATGCTAAAAGGTTTCTTACAGTAGCATGGTCATAATTTGACTATTTATATGAAATTTAGTGGGATAAGATTTATATTGGATACTTAAGTTACCTAAGGGATCAATTATAAATTGGAATGACTTATCTAAAAAGTTAGTCAACCATTTCTTGTACAATATAGAGCATGAATTGACCGTTGTTGACTTGTGAAAAGCTAAACAATGAGATAGAAAAAGCTTCATCATATATTTATAGATATGGTGAGCATTAATAGGTCACTTTCAACATAACTTTCTAGATAAATAGTTGGTGGATATGTATGCATAGAACTTACATCCTAAGGTCACACATAATCTATGTCTAGCTTATGATAACTCATTCAAAGAGAGTATCGACAAAGGTGTACAGGTTGAGAAATATTTTTTTTTTAAAAAGAAAAGGGGTAAAAATTTATTCAATCAAAACTAAATTACATCACAAAGGCCAAAGGCCCACCATAAGACTACATATTCCTATCCTCTAATAAAAGCTGATCTAAAATCCCATGATAATCTAAAGGAATCTCATCCCTTCCACTAATATCCTAGCTATCCTCATTCTCAGCAGCCCACTTAGCCAAACAATCTACAACTCTATTCCATTCGCAAGGGATATGATGAAAGGAGATAGAATCCAAGGTACTACACAAACTTAAAATTTGTCTGGCCAAAGAGGCTAATTTCCAACTAACATTCTCTAAACTCTGGTTATTCATCATGTCAACAACAATTTGAGAGTCAGACTCACATATAATCCTTTTCCAGCCTAAAGAACATCCTCTCTCAATAACAGTCTTAATAGTAAGAGCCTCCATCAAATTATTCAAGTGTTGGCCCTTGTAGATAGAGAAAAGAAAAACTACCTCCCCATCATTACTTCTTCTAATAGCCCCAATACCAACATGACCTAGATTCCCCTGAGAAGATCCATCTGTGTTAATCTTCAAGGTCCCAACCTAGGGAGGAGTCCATCATCCAACCCTACAAACACATTGATTACCATGGCAAGGCCTTTTCCTAAGAGTGCCTCCCTAATTATTATTGTCCAAGTTCAAATTCCTCATAATAGCTTGATCACCAGGATCTATACTCTCTGACATATCACATTTTGCCAAGATAGTCTCCTGAAGCTTATTAAGAATATTCCTCCACAACTGAAGGCTATCTAACTTAGAGTCACAAAAAAATTTGTGGTTCTTTTCCAACTAGAGGTTCCAAAGAATAAAGATTGGTCCAACTATCTAGGCAACCTGCAAGAAGGAAGTCTTCACTAGAGGTCTGCCCAAGCTTTCCCAAAAATCACTAAGAGAAGTGGCATGAATGCACCCATGACTCCAAGCCTCCCACTATCTATGCCATATATCCTTTGAAAAGGGGAAAAGAAAAAATATGTGAGAGGAACACTCTTCATTGTGTATGCATACAAAGCAGACAAAAGGCCCTTGAAAGCCTCTTTTGTGAAGATTCTCCCAAGTAAGACATTTTTTTTGAACCAACAACCATAAGAAAAAATTACATTTAGGCCAAGAGAAGTTATTCCAAACCTTCTTCCACCAGTGCACTTCTTCAGTACCATGTAGGTTCATATCAAGTATAGCATATCCTTGAGCCACAGAGAATTTGGCTTTTGGGCTAGGACTCCAAGCCAAAACATCCCTACCATTGAGGGAGCTGCAAAACCGATCCTCTAGCACCTGAGAAAGAAGAGCATGGTCCTCATCAGAGCCACTAGTAGGCCATTCCTAAAAATCCTTCTAACACATCACCTCCACTTGACCCAAACACTTAACAGTCTTGAAATGTTCCACCTTCCACCAACCAACATTAGTAAAAGTGTGGCAAAGAGGCTGGAGCTGAGAAAAGCTAGAAATCATGGGCAGGTGGCCATCCCAAGAGTCATGCCAAAATAGAGCATTAGAGCCACTGTTACAATTCTAAAAAAGCCCCTCCTTAATTAGTTGCATGCCCTTCTTAAGGGTATTCTAGACACAAGATCCTTAACCCATCAAATCTAGCCATGGCACCTCTGAGCTATCCACACTAGGAAAATACTTGTGAGTAAGAATCTTGGCCCAATCTAGTTGTTGATTGGTACACCACCTCCAATACAGCTTAGTAGCTAGGGCCATGACCATAAGCACCATAGACCTAAGCCCAAGGCCACCAGCATGCTTTGGCCTACAAACATACTTCCACTTAACAAGACTCCACTTTGAAGAGAGGAGTGTACCAGACCAGAGAAACTTCTGAGAAAGAGCATCGAAATCCCTCACAAAGTTAGAAGGAGGAACTTGCACACAATACCTATAAATAGGAAGAGACTGCATCACCATCTTTAGAAGTAGTCTCCCAACAGAAGAAAGCCACCTGACAGTCCAGTGATTAACTTTACTCTAGAATTTATCCAAGATTCCTTGCCAATACACATGATACTGAGATCTCAAAGACAAGGGAAACCTAAGGTATATCAGGGGAAGAAAACCAATTTGAAATATAAGGACCCTGGCAATCCTAATTTGAATAGGCTGGGAGGTGTTGAAGAAATAAATGGAAGATTTGTCATCATTGATACATTGACCTGAATCCTTCAAATAGATGTCTAAATCTTGCCTGAAGTTCATAGCTTCACTAATTCTGGGAATTCCCATCAATGCAGTATCATCCACAAACTAAAGGTGAGAATAGGGAAAAAGAGAGTCATTCCATCTCCAATCATGAATAAGACCCCTTCCCACCTGAGACTTAACAAATCTTCCTAGGCCCTCTGCCATTAAAATGAATGAATAAGGAGATAGAGGGTTTCCTTGCCGAAGCCCCTGAGTAGCCCTAAACAAATCAGAAGGTTCCCCATTTACAAGAATTGAAAAGGAAGGAGAGGTCACACAGCTCAGAATCTAATTCACCCACTCTTCAACAAAGCCAAACACCAAGAGAATGTTTTGTAAAAATTCCCAACTCACCCGATCATAAGCTTTAGCCATGTCAAGCTTTATAAACATATCCCTCTCCTTAGAGTTAGCCATCAAATGAATATATTCCATTACCACCACTACACCATCCAAAATTTGTCTTCCTTCAACAAAACCCCCTACTCCATAGAGATCAAAGTGCTAAGAGGAGGCTTAAGTCTTTCCACATTTTAGCTTGGTAATGATCTTATAGACAACATTACATAGTGCAATAGGTCTGAATTGACTCAACTGATTAGCTCCCTCCTGCTAAAGAATGAGCACCAAAAAAGTAGAATTCATGGACTTGAGCATTTGTTTATTCTTATGAGATTCTTGAACCACCTTAAAAAGATCAAACTTTATTATTTCCCAAAATTCCTGGAAGAACTCAATCAAAAACCCATCAGGGCTAGGAGCCTTAACAATTTTCATGTTAAACACCACCCCCTCCACCTCAAATAGTACAATAGGCTGTAAGAGAGCTTCATTCATCTCCATAGAGACTAGGTGAGGAATACAATCCAAGATCTCCCTCTCTTCATCCCAAGCAACAAGACCCTCCTTAAAAAAGAGATTTGAAAAATAGTTGACTGCAGCGCTGGAAATATCCACATTGGATGAGAGATGAGCCCCTTCAAGTGAGATCAAAGAGGAGACATAATTATGAAAGAACGTAGTGTTCCTATCCCCCTCCTAAAGCCAATCAATCCAAGATTTTTGCTTCCAAAAGATTTCCTCCCGAACCTCCCACTCCTCTAATCCTTTAAGAGCCAAAGACTCAGCTTCACTAAGGTCAAGGGTCCTCCCTTGATCTCGAATCAACTGAGTTATGTTGTCTAACTTAGCCTGAGCAACAATCCTCTGGGCCTATAGGTTTCCAAAACATTTTTTATTCCACTTCTTAAGCCTGTACTTCACATATTGAAGTCTCTTATAGAAAGTAAACATTGCCATCCCATGGGTAGGGAATCCCTCATACCACCATTCCTCCATAAGGTCCTGCAAAGAATGATCTCTTAACCACATTAGCTGAAATTTGAAAGATGGGTTTTTGGAAACTCCATAAGCTGTAACTGAGAGCTTGATAGGCCAGTGATCAGAGCCTCTCCAATAAATAATTTTTGAACTGGTGAACAACCTATCATTCATCCAATAACATGAAACCAAAAATCTATCAAGTCTTTCTGAGATAGCCTCAGCACCACATCTCCTATTGTTCCATGTAAAGATACCATTATTTGGCTTCACATCAATGAGATTCAAGGAATCTATCATATCCCTAAAAAGATATGCAGAAGGGTGTAACCTATCAACTCCACCCCATTTCTCCTCTAAACTAATAATATAATTAAAATCACTGGCCAAAATCCATGGGAGATATGGGTCTAAGGTGTGGATGTAGCTAATATGGGCCCAAAGATTTGACTTGCCTGTAATATCAGTAGGAGCTAATATTATTACCAAGGGCCTTGTCAAGATTTTTATATAGGGTCAAATGTCAAATCAGACCCCATCTTCTAGTCATACATTTGTATAAGATAATCCTAAAGGATTTGATAAGAACAAAAACATGGTTAGAAATAGGGTGACTAAAACAAGGCATGTATAAATGGTGTAGGCTCTGCCAGCCCCAAATGTACAATTAGCTCTTCTTAATCCACCACCTAATTTTTAGAGTCAACCTCCATGAAATACAAACCAAGGTGGTTTTAGGGTCTTCAAAAAATTAGGAGAACTAATTGAATTGGTGTTCCAAAAGTTCATAGTAGCTAACTTGATTATATGTCCAAACAAAATTGGTATACAGAGAATGAATGGTGCAACTTCCATCATGTTATTGGTCATGGTGATTATCATTATATCCAATTATGACATATTATTAAATATCTCATTAAGAGTGCTAGAGTTGAGATTAAGATGGATCCTAATCATGACATAAACCAGGATATGGGAATCTACAAGGACCCCTTTCCTCAACATAATCAACTGCCACTAAGGACCAATCAAAACCAATGGCAAAACCAAGGATAGAGGTAGATTAAAAACTAGAATTAGGGTCAAAATAATAACTAGCATGAGCATAATTATGATCATAATACCCATATTAATAATGTGGGTTACAAAAACATGCCTTATGACTATAACAATACCTTGAGATGCATTTATGTAACCCATATTGCCACTATTACTTTTAAACCACATAAACCATCTCATGCTACTTGTAATATAGGACCCATAATTATACGTTTAACACATTTTCTCTCTAGTAATATGACATTGAGTTTACACAATTATTTTGTGACTCCTTTTGCATGGGTTACTATTTCTGGATAATGCCCTTCTTTTAATTATAGTGGCTCCTTACTGACTCAAAATTTTAGAAATACAACTAGATGCCCACAAGTCACCCTCCAAGGCCCTTTACCTTCATCTTTTGATTATCTAGCTCCTCACTACCTCTAGGATGCACAATCACAACTAGACACTCATGAGTTACTCTCTAGGGCCCTTTGCCTACTTCTTCCACAAAACCCAATGTGAACATTATGCCAATGGATCCAAAGCTAACTGATATCCTAGCCAAAGCCAAGTTAACTCATTCTAATGTATAAAATACTTATAGTCTATCAGATCAATTGAGCAAAACCCCTACACTAATTTCCATTTTAGATCTCTTGCAGAGATCTGAGGTCTATAGAACTATGTTAAACAATATTTTACAAAAAAACATTATCCCCAAAGATATAAATCCTAAATAGTTCCAGAACCTTGTGGGACATTTGTTTTAATTTCATCAAGTAACATTTGATCAAAAAGACATGTCTGCACTTCGACCAAACCATAATAACCCATTGTATATTGAAGTAATCATTGAAAAACATAAGATCAAGTGGGTTCTTATAGACAATGGTTCAGGGCTAAACATCATATCTCTTAAGTTGTTACAAAGATTGGACTATATTGTGAGAGACATTTAGCCAAATATGATCACCATCAAGGCTTATGACAATGCTGAAAGGGAGTATGATATTACTATTTGGTTGCTAATCTTTATTAGGTATGTTTCACATCATACATTGCTTCATACTGTGGACATTGAATTTCCTTATTACATACTTCTTTATCATCCTTATATCCATGAAGTATAGGTCATTACCCCCACCCTACATTAGTGCCTTAAGTTTCCCCATGATGGGATCTAGGTTACTATTCTTGTTGATCAACAACCTTATGAGTATTGTAAACATCTTGAGCCCAGTTCCACAATTATAATCATTATCTAGGTTTTGAATTAGTTGTGAAGAATAACAAGGCTATAGTTTCACATCCACCTCCATATAGTTATATCAACCCTATTGATCTCACTTCTAGTTTGGGTGATCTATTTTTCATAACTCTTATGAAGCAGGTTGTTAATCAAGGTGTGTGTATTTACATGTACAATATTAAGGATGCCTTCCATGTTACCAAGATGCCTAAAAATCCAAAAACATTCAGTAATCTTAAACCTTCAAAGAATATAAATGCACCCACAATGATTTGGAAATAAAAGAATAAATAACAAAAACCACTCGTGGTTTTTTTACCTGCTATTACACTAAAGAAAGATAGAGAGGCTTTTATCAAGGGATATTAGTTATATTCTAAAGGCCTTGCTAATTGATTTCAGAATCCAATGTATCCTATCCCTAATTAGATCATGGATCATCTTGATTATATAGGAAAAATCCTTGGCCTATGAGTGTAAGGAATCTTAGAACCTTTATCAGTTGGAGTACCTAATTTGAGTCATGGTCTTAGATTTATACTAGCTAAGGGTGACCTCATAACTTTCAATGGTGATTCTTCTAAATTTACTAATGATGAGTCTCCTAGTAATGACATAGTGTCCCATTATAGAATTTTTAATGAGCTTGTTGACATAGACCTATTTTATTCAAATTCCATTTTAACCTTAAACATTGGAGCTTCCCATCTTGAGGCAAGAACTCATTCTATTGGTACTTCCCACCTTGAAGAAGAACATCATATTTTTACCATTAGAGCTCCTTATCCTAAAATAAAACCTCATTGTTCCCTATGTCTTTACCATCTTGAGCTTATTGATTTGGACCAAAAAAATTTGGTCATATGTCTCGATGAGTTTTAGAATGAATAATCACTTGTAAAATACATGGACTTAAGAGATAGATTAACCATTGGTGATCACAAATAAGGCTTCGATTTTTCATTAGATATTTTTGCCTATTTTGAAGAGTAGGCAAACTTTTTTGGTCATAATAAAGATGAAATGTCAAGATCTTTGAGTGAAAATATCTATGAGGCTCTCTTCAATTATGGAAAAAGTAAACAAAATATAAGCCTTCGAGTGAAAAATTATTTTAGGTGCTCTCAAGTAGGAAAGTTTGCTCATCCCCTCACATAGAAGGTCCATCTAGACCAAGTTCTATAGCTAGTAAAAGCATCTATTTAGAATAACAACAAATGTTTTAGGATCTTGCTCTTGAGTTTCTAGAGGTTTTTTCTATTTGGCCTTTACTTGAGATGGTTGATTCTAATTTGTCACACTATCTAGAACTTTGGGAGGAATAACAAGAATATGTAGAAGAAGATGATGATCATGATCATACATTTCCTATAATTATATAAGATGGATCCACACTCCTTGAGGAAAAAATGATAAAAGTGAACTTGGGAACCTATGAGGATCCTAAAATTATTTATCTTGGATCTTCCCTTATTGAAGTAGGATGTAAACAAATTATATCCTTCCTAATTGATTATATTTAAATATTTGCATGGGCATATTTTGACATGTGAGTATTAGACCTAGATTTGGTTGTGCATCACGTTATTATCCATCCTAATGCTAAACCAATCAAGAATAAATTTAGGAAGATGCATCCACACATCACCTTATTGGTTAAAATAGAACTAGAAACGTTGCTAGGAGTAGGCTTTATTAAGCCATTAGATTACTCTAAATGGATCTCAAACATAGTCCCAGTGAATAAAATGACCCTGGGTATAGGTATTTATACTAATTTTAGAGATATCAACAAAGCATTCCTAAAATATAATTTTACTCTGGCTAACATTGACATGATTATCAAATCAACTACTGGGTATGAGATGTTGTCCTTGATGGATACAATCAGATCAAGATAGCCTAATAATATCAACACAAGACATGTTCACCACTCTGTGGGGAACATCTGGTTACTAGGTCATGTCATTTAGCTTGAATAATGATGGATCCACATATCAACATGCCATGACTATCATCTTTCATGACATGATGCAAAATATTATTGAGGACTATGTTGATGATATACTACCAAAATAAAGAACAAAAGTTAGACATCTTGATGTTCTATGAAGAATATTTGAGAGGCTTCATGAATATAAAGTCCACCTAAATCCTAATAAATGCGTCTTTGGAGTCACATAGGGAAATTTATAGGTTTCATTGGATCACAAAAAAGGATTGAAGTTGACCCTACCAAGGTCAAGGCCATTGTGGAGATCCCTCCACCAAACAATCTCAAATAGTTGCAAATCTTGTAAGGAAGATCCAATCTATACGCAGGTTTATTTCTCAATTGGCAAATAAGTGCCACCCATTTACCCACCTTGTGAAGAAAGGGGTAAATTTTCAATGGGATGAAGATTTTCAAATAGCATTTGTGAAACTTAAGACATATTTGGCTAATCTACCAGTCTTAAGACTGCCAACACCTAGATGATCACTGCTTCTTTACATATCAACAACAAAGCATGCATTTTGGGTACTTTTGGCCCAAGATGAAGATCAAGGTAAAGAACATGTAGTATATTATCTAAACTACACTCTAGTGGTTTATGAACATAATTATATGCCTATTAAGAAGGCATGTTTAGATATGGTGTTTGATACCCAAAAAATATGACATTATATGCTAAACAACAAAACTATTTCCATCACCAAGGTGTACCCTCTTAAATTCTTATGTCTAAATCATCTCTTCAAGGATGCACGGCTAAATGGGTTATGCTCCTAAGTGAATTTGACATTGAGTATTAGAATCAGAAAGCAATTAAGGGGAAGGTTATTGCTGATCAACTTGTAGAATCCCCTTTCACAGATACTCAATCATTAAAATTCAACTTTCTAGATGATTATATTATGGAAATAGAAAAAAAACACAAGAATCACATGAATCTAAATAATGGAATATATATTTTTATTGATCCTTTATATCTCATGGATCTGGAGTCAACATAGTGTTGATTACAACTTAAGGGGATCTAATTATTAAAGTATTTCATATACAATTTCATTATATGAACAATATGGCTGAGTATGAGGCATTGATTATAGGGATTTGCCTTGCCATATAGTGGTATGTTTAGAGCTTAAATGTCTATGGTGATTCCTAATTAATCATCAATCATACCACTTATCAGTATCAAACCAAAGATGAAAAACTTGTTCCTTACCAGTAAATTGTTGATAATCTCAAAGGTCATTTTAAAACTCTATAGTTTGAACAAGTTCCAAGGGCCAATCGTAGATCTACTGATGTAATGTCAATGATTGGATCCATGATATAGATTGATGGTATAGCTAAAGACTATTAGTTCTTGATTGAACATATTATTAATCCTACACATGTTATACTAGATTCAGAAAGGGTATGCACCATTACTAGTCCCAATCCCCCACTTAAATTACCCTAATTCCAATAATTTTATAACTACTTCCATGATCATGTTTTTTCCTATCTGACCTACCCAATAATTATCATAAACTATTCCATCACCATTTATCACATTATACCATCCTATGAGACACACTTTATTGTAAAGGCTATGTGGAATGATTCTTTGTTGTTTATCTTTGGGAGAATCCAAACAAGTGTTGAGGTAGGTTCATGAAGGAATGTGTGGGGCCCACACTAATGGTGTAGTCTTAGCAAAGAAGCTCCTTAGAATAGGCTATTATTGTCCAAAAATGGACACTGATGCTTGAAATTATGTAAGGAAGTGCACTCCTTATTAGCAACATGGAAATTTGATAGACACACCTTCTTTACCACTATAGTCGATCACAACACCATGGCCATTCTCAACATGGGGCCTTGATCTCATTGAGAAAATAAACCCAACATCTTCATATGGCCATAAGCATATCCTAACTACTATCGAGTATTTTACCAAGTGGATTGAGGCCATTCCTCTCAATTACATCACTAGGAAGTAGATTTCCAAATTCAACCATTACCATATCATGTATCAATATATCATCCTCATGGACATTATATCCAATAATGGTAGATATTTTATAAACCAAGATGTAAAATCTCTTTGTGTAAAATTCAAAATTAGGCACAAAAAATTAACTCCATATAACTTGCAAGGCGATAGACAAGCAGAAGCATCAAACAAAACCATTTTAGCCATTTTAAAAAATATTATCAATGACACTAGTCATAATTATCACTTGCAAATATTTCTTACCCTTTGGACTTCTAAAACCAATCATTGAACCCCAATAGGAGCCACTCCATACTCCCATGTCTTTGGAACATAAGCTATTATCCCAATAGATATCAAGGTGCCATCCTTGTGAGTATCACTGGAGCATATTAAAGATGACAAGGATTACATAGTCTCAAATCTACAAAAACTAGAACTTCTTGATGGTAATCATTTAGCTACCCTAGAAAACTTTATATGCTATTTAAATAGATTATGAATAAGCTATAATAAGCACATTCTCCCATAAGAATTTGAGATTGGTGATTTGGTCCTAAAAGAAAACTAATATAACACAAATGTTTAATGTAATAAGAAACGTAAGTTTCAACCTAATTGGTTGGGATAATTTGTTATCATGGAAAACTATGGATTTGGGGCATATCAACTGGCTAAACTAAATGGTGAAGAGCTTTTAGAGCCCATGAACATGATGTACCTTAAGAGGTTCTACACATGAACAACTTCAAACCATTGTCTATAAGATCCTTTACTTGGGGGTAACTTATTCTGAAGTAATTTTACTCTACCATTTAATCCTACCTTGGACCATTCTCACATGAGCTCTCTTTCTTTCATGACTCTAAATAGTGAAAAACTTTTGGACCATTGGTACTTTGAATGCATTTTATCATAACCTGTGCAATTCTCTTTGAGAATCCTATTCTTTGTTATATCTAAGTCTTATTGTAACCTGAACACTTTTGTCCCTTGACCAATTATGATCTTGATTATGTCTCATCTAAATTATGAACACATTTGATGCCTATTCTATAAATAAGTTTAGCCAAGATAATATTTTTTAGCTTCTTCTACTGACAAGTAACAAGAACACCTTTACAACTCAGGATCTTTGCCTACCATATGGTTCTTTAGATTGATTTCTCATTGCACACTATTCTATATTACATTTGCAATTCTTTGGTGAACATTGTTGTCTTTTCACGGTCTTTACTCTCATTTATTTGTGAGTGTGTGCCATTGTAGCTATCTTTAGCTATTATTAGAACTGTCAATTAGTTCCCTGATCCATTATTTATATCCATGATTATTGTTACAACCTACTTAGGTATTTATTATAATTTCTAATCTTGAGCAAGCATATCCTAGATTAGTTATTCCCCCTTTATACATATTTTATCCCAAAAATACCAAAAACATTATAAAATAATCCTCAAAAGAAAAAAAAATTGTCTTATGCTTTTTGTACATTTTGATGTTCATGCTCTTATAATTTTGCAAGCATTTTATCCTACTAACTTCCTACTATGTTATTAATCTTGTCCAGATCATTATTCCTTCTCCCACCATATCTTTCTCTTGACATTTTTCAAGCAAATTAAGTCCCTCTGGCTTGTCATTTCACAAGTCATCTCATCCTCATGCTCTATCCATTTTGTAAGACCAATCATATTTGTCAAGTCTCCCCTTTTATTTTACAACATTAATCATATGTTTATGGTCATCATCATGTCTTCTATCCCACTTTTGGGTAGAACTACATTTGGCCTAAAGTTTATGTTGGAACATGCGTCCGTGGAACTATGTAGGCAATATCCACTTGTCTTGTACATCTCGAGTCAGCTTGGTGAACCCCATCCTTTGATTCTCTTTCCCCATTTATTATACCATTATTCCTATTTAATTATGAAACAACTCTTTTGTCCTTTTTATTTGTTACATTATAGTGAAAAGTAGTGCTTATACTACACATGCATGAACAATTATTTTTAAACTGCACTAACTTGGTTATTATTTGTGTGTGTTTATTTATGTTTTATTAGTGTTTTGTTGTGTTTTATTGGTGATTTGTTGTGCTTTCACACCTCTACATTATTTCTTCTCCTTTTATCTTTTTATTACTTCTTGTCTCACCTTGGTCTTGTTTCCCTATATGTTTTTGCATGTCTCTTTTATGTTTATTTGATTATTGTTGGTGTTGTTTGGTATTTTGTTTTCCTATTTGGTCTTGCTTCTTTGTTTTCTTGATTTTTAATTTTTAAATTTTTTTTTTCCTACTTGAATCCTAATTATTCATATCATGATTTAAATTTTGGTTCATTTATGTTTATCTTTTTCTTTGTCTTTGCTTTTTTGTTTAAATGTAAATAGTCATAACTCTGGTTTTGGTCATTGTCTATCATTATCCTTAGTTATAGGTATTCATATTTGAACTAGATCCACACACTTTAAATGCCATGTATTCATAATTTATTCATACTTCTTATGCCTAATTTATTTTGAAATAACAAGAACTTTGTGGTATAAGTTCAAATCTTAATGTCAACATAGCTCCAATGAACAGGTCTCAAGAACACTATGCATAAACTAGGCTTAATAGGTTTAACAACTGATTCTATGCATAGACATGCATCTATTTTCATACATCATGAGTCTAATCAATCTTTCATCAGTTTTCATCATCCCTCATTCCATTCTCTACCATTTTTGGGTGAACTACATTGTATTGAGGTCTATTTGGATTATGTAGGTAGTGCTTAGATACATGACATATCATGGGTCAACTTAGCCATATTTATTATTCTTTTCATCTCTTTTACCACTTTATGCATCCTCATATGCATGGGTGTTTTGTGGATATAGCAACCATTGTATCATTACATCTGTGTTTGTGCTTGCTCACTTTAACCTATGTTTTAGGTTATATCCTTGAGATAATTTATTACCAATTTTCACATGCTGGGGCATAATGTTTGAACCAGTTAACAAATGTTAATCAGCCCTATAGGGACAAGACCATGGCTTATACTTAATCAATGATCAAAATTATCCTTGTTATGGAAAAACTATCTTATCATGACCAAATTTTCTCTATTGGGGCACTTATTATTATCATCTCTTTAGAGACCATGTTCTCCTTTTCTTCTAATTACAAGATCTTCACACTTTTTCCCATGATGGTAATTTTTTAGTTTACAACTTATCTTAAGATTGATTAATGACGTAAGTGTGTATCTTTTACTCTCAAATTTGGGTGTATTCAACGTGTGTCAATTATATGTTTGGATTGAATCCTTCCCATTTCACCCATATTTGGGGCCCATTATACCTCTAATTATATTTTTATCATTTATGGTAACCATGCATGTAAGCATTAGCTCGTTTGGATGTGATTTATTCCATGGGTTAGTCTCTCACTTTACCTCTATTTTTTAGAGTACATTCTTCTATTTCATCCTAGTATGTCCTCTTAAGGGGGAATCATGGGTCATTTACATTTTATTTTTGATAACTCTTTTCTTTGAAAAGACATTACTTCACCTAAATGCTCACCATGCCTTCTCAAATAGGGGAAATATGTAGACATCCAATTCCTAACACCTTTTGTTTTGAAATTGTGAATCTTACTTGATTTGCACTCAAACGCCCAATTTAGGTCAAAATCACTAAAAACATGTTAAATGGTTTGAACTTGTCATATAAAAGTGATGATTTAGGCCAATGTATCCATAAATGGGGTAATTCATTTTATGTGATTCCTAATTTTAATAAATTCATTTTGAGTCAAAATGACAATTTTTCCTTTTTATGCTCTGGATCACTCTTTTCTTCTAATTCATTAGTACACATCACGTACCTTTATCATTTTGTGTTAGGAAAATTCTAAATGGGAATATGGATTCAATGCATATAAAATTTCCTTCCAATTCTCCTCGAGTCAAATTACCACCTAGTAATATTGTTAGGGACCCCTTATCCAATGGAAGCACAATTGATTACTTTCTTATAAGCAATTAAACACAAAATTATACCAGAATGAATAAGTAACTAGAAACTTGAGACAACAAAGAATTTGAGAGACAATACACACTCTTGTATTAAATATTACTAGAATAAAATACAATAAGGAAGATGCCACTTCTTCCTCCACCTCAAAGGCTTGCCACACCTCAAGACCTTCTTCCCTCTCTCTCTTGCTCAACACAACAACTCTATAACCTAAGTTATTATCCCTCCTTGAATGCTTCAGTTGATTTCCTTAACCTTACACCTGTAGATCTCCTTGACCTTGCTTGCTTCAATGCTTTTACTCGCCTGCTTGATTATTACAATACATGCCTCATGGGTCTTTAAATAGAATCCCATGCATACAAAAATAGAAATCTAACTACAATAATTAGACACGTAGCTCATGACTATAATTAGTCATTTGACATGCAAACACTCACTTCACTTAACTAACTATTCGTCAACAATAGTTTTGGAATGCACAGGCGATTGATGCCGGTCCTTGCTTGCCTGGTGTTGCCGATGTCAGCTGACTAGCTGCCGTTGCCGGTTGCCTTCTACACTACATCTGACTGACATCGGTCACGCTATCGACATCAGCTAACTAGCTGCCATCACCAGTTGCCTTCTGCACTGCATCTAACTGACGTCGATCATGCTATCGATGTCAGTGCTTCTGGTTCTTCAGTAACCTTCCTTCTTCATGTCTGTAAATAGTTGAAGCTTTTAGCTCCACACCCTAACATTCTCCCACTTGGAGATAAATAGCTGCTACTGTACCTATACCTATACACTATCTATTTTGTTCTCTTGGCTCTGTATCCCTCTTCAAAGTCACTCTTGAAGGCCAACCACCACACAAACCTGTGATGCTATACCTGTCACTTATGCTGAAAGAATTTTGTTGCTCCTAAATTCTTCATGACATACTTCTGAACCAACTCTACCCTTAGCTCAAAAAACTCCATGTATATGAAACCCTGTAACAAGTAACACAATACAGTAATATGATAATGTAGCTAATATTATCCAACCTGGTAAAGATAAAATACAATGGTCAAACCTCCATTGTTCTGCAACCTAATCAAGACCATATACCATAGCCTTCTTTCTCACGTGTCCATCCACTCTCTTCTCTAGTATGGGAATCCATCCCTCTATCCAGTGCTTTCTTCTAGCTGACAACTCTACCAACAAATACCTGTTTAGTTCTTCTCCAAGGACTCACACTCCTCATCCATGCCAAGCTCCCACTATTTTTGGACTCTACCTGCATTGCTTCTTCCATCTTCCTAGTTCTTGACTATCAATAAGCAATAAAAAGAAGGTGAACAATTAATATGAGGTTCACTTACCATTTATGACCTCCATATGGGTGTTTGAGACTCCTTGACAGCTAACTATCCACCCATCATCCATTCCAGTGACCAATCTCAGCCATCTCCCAATCTGCTCCTGATCGATGTCAGTTCCCTGCACTGACCCTGACTGCCAATGTCATTTCCCTGGCCGACGCCGGTGTCCCCCCTGCCGACGTTAGGCTTGATGACCGATGTTAGACTTCTCCTATTGACTTTACCGACCCTGCTAGTCTGCACATGATCGATGTCGGTATCTGGCTGACCGACGTCTGTCCCAAGTGACCAACATCAGTGTCTGTGTGTTCCTGTAAGTGATGAAATCTTCATCCATGAGCTCATCTTGGATCAAACCTCTATCCATACTGCCCTGCTTAGAATTATTCAGCCCCTATGACTAATCTCTGTCCTTTATCTTCTCCATAAACACCAAGGCTTCTTTATTCCTATCAAAAGCATCAAATTTCTTTTTCCTGCAATGAACTCTATCTATGCTTTCTGAATCTGAACACATACCTTTCGAATCAAGAACGTCCATTCCCTTCCTATTCATGTGACCAAGCCTATTAAGCCACATCTTCAAATCTACAGCTGAAGTAGATAAACCAAAAGTAGAATCAGTAATACAAGTAGACAAATAAAGAGTATCTACTTTATTACCTCTTGATAGAACAAGTGAACCCTTGGTAACCTTCCAAGAATCCACTGTGAGGGTTATTGTGCATCCCTCATCACCCAATCTTCCTACAGAAATCAAACTCTACTTCAGAATTGGAACATACATGACCTCCTTCAACACCCATGTGTTGTCAATCTGCAATCTTAGCTGCACTTTCCCTTTGCCAACTATCTGACAATGCATACCATCCCCTAAATAAAGCACTCCAAAGTCTCCCTGTTCATACTCATGGAACAAATCTCTGTTTGGGGATGCATGAAAAGATGAACCAGAATCTAAAATCCATGATCCTACCTGACTATCCAAAGAAAGTATGAGAGCATCTTGTACCACAATATTTGCATCCTTTGCTTCTTCAATACCTATATGTTGATTCTCTTTATCTCTCAACCAACACTCCTTCTTTGTGTGTCCTTTCTTTCCACAAAACTAGTAGGTAATACCTTTGGATTCGAATCTCCTTCCCAACCTTGATTTCCCTTGCTCAACCTTCTCCCTTTGCCTTCCCCTACTTTCTACACTTAGAGCATTCCCTGATGATTCACCTGTGCTTCTCCTACGTATTTCCTCATTCAAGATCACACTCACAACATCATCAACTTTTAAGATTTTAGAAGCAAATGTAGAATTACTTACTGCCATAACCAAACTGTCCCAACTTTCAGGCAAAGAACATAAAATCAAGAGAGCCTTTACCTCATCATCAAAAACAATATTGACTGAAGCTAATTGGTTTACCAAACCATGGAAATCACTGAGATGAGTATGTACTGATCCACCTTCCTGCATTTGCAAAGTAAATAGCTGCTTCATAAGATATACCTTATTAGAAGCCGAGGGCTTTTCATATAAATTTGCCAAGGATTTTATCAACTCTTCCATTGTCTTGCACTGTGATAAGTTGGAAGTCATAGATGATGCAAGGCTCAACCTTATGGAACCGAGAGCCTTTCGATCAAGAACACTCCATTCTTCATCCTTCATATATGTGGGCTTGCATGCAACCCCACCCAATGGTAAGTACAAATCCTTTTGATACAGATAATCCTCAATCTACATCCTCCAATGTTGATAATTCTTGCCGTTAAACTTCTCCATTCGTAGCTTACTTTCTTCTACCATTGTTGAACTCCCACTCAATCAAAAAACCCTGTGAATAACCTATAATAAAAAACAATAACCTACTCCCTATAAACCATAGCTTTGATACCAACTGTTATGGACCCCTTATCTAACAAAAGCACAATTGATTACATTCTTATAAGCAATTAAACATGGAATTATCCCAGAATGAATAAGTAACTAGAAACTTGAGACAACAAAGAATTTGAGAGACAATACACACTCTTGTATTAAATATTACTAGAAGAAAATACAATAAGGAAGATGCCACTTCTTCCTCCACCTCAAAGGCTTGCCACACCTCAAGACCTTGTTCCCTCTCTCTCTTGCTCAACACAACAACTCTATAGCCTAAGTTATTATCCCTCCTTGAATGCTTCAGCTGATCTCCTTGACCTTACACCTGTAGATCTCCTTGACCTTGCTTGCTTCAATGCTTTTACTTGCCTGCTTGATGATTACAATACATGCCTCATGGGTCTTTAAATAAAATCCCATGCATACAAAAATAGAAATCTAACTACAATAATTAGACACACAGCTCGTGACTATAATTAGTCATTTGACATGCAAACACTCGCTTCACTTAACTGACTATTCATCAACAACAGTTCTAGAATGCACATGTGACGGATGCTGGTCCCTACTTTCCTAGTGTTACCGACGTCAGCCGACTAGCTGCCATCACTAGTTGCCTTCTGCACTACATCTGACTGATGTTGATCATGCTGCTAACGTTGGCTGACTAGTTACCATCACCAGTTGCCTTTTACACTGCATCTGATCGATGTCGATCATGCTGCCGACACCAGTGCTTCTGGTTCTTTAGCAACCTTCCTTCTTCATGTCTATAAATAGTTGAAGCTTTTATCTCCACACCCTAACAAATATGACTTTTTGACCATTTTGATTAATTGAGGGCCAATTTCCAAAGAATTGCACAAATATTGATTAATCTTGTTTAAGGCTAATTAATTCAAATCAAGAGATTAAGTGGATTTTATATGAAAATTATTGATTATTTAAATATTGGAAATTTATTTCCAATATTTGCATCACCTAATGACATCATCTATGGGGTGGCATTTACAAGCCATAAATGCATAAAATATCTGAATTATGGGCACCCATGCCTAACTAGTGCCCCTTCCCCCAAGTAATTATGAGATTATTTATTAATTTTAGCCTCCAAAATTAAATGTATTATTGGTCACACATCTTTATCTCAAGATGAATGATCACAATTCATTATGGTTAATTGTAAAAATCTATAAATAGTTCTTTCACACCATTTCTTAAGCTTAAACTGTGTAAACTTATAATGCTAAAATCCCTTCACAATTATTTTATGTTTTGATTATTGTGTTAGTTTAATTTGGATTAGCTTCATTGATAGGCATATTAGATAGTTTATATCATGATCTTAGGTTATGTATAGAGTTCTTGAGGTAATGGAGGAGCAAAGAAACCATTGTTGATAAAGACTAGAGCTTTAGATCAAGGGGAGAACATACTTGAGCAATGGAGTCATTTGGGAAGGTAATGGTTGATTTATTTCTTTTATTTATATCTTTTTATAATTATCAACCCCTACATGAATATATTATCTTGATTTATTTATTTATTTATGAATTTCTCTTTGATTTATTAACTAATGCTTGGCTAATCAAATTTAGTAATCCACTCTATAATCAAAAGTGCTCACTCTTTACATTTGTTGCTTTGGTCCAAAAGCATGGAAGGAAAGTCATTAAGGACCTACCTAAAATCCATTTGACTTGGGTGACCCCAACATGACCCTAAATTCCTTCCACTTGTCTTTATTTCATACATATTGGCTTATGAGTAGGAATTCATTGCCTCCTCATGAGTTTTCTAGGGAAGCCTTGACTTGGGAATTCTTCTCTCGACATCGTTTAGACCCCACTCTATGGTGTGGTATATAAATTGAAGGTGGAATGTTATGAAATTTGTTTTGAGTAGTTAAGATAAACTCAATTAGTGGTACTCAACCTCATAACTTAGGGTCAACTCAGACTTCACACTACATTGAGCAATTGATGGATGTAGTGGTTGTGAAAATGCCAAAATCTTTTCACAACAAGCCAATTGACATAGATCCAAATGATGTGATTGTGCCTTAGTGTTTGCCATAAATATGGGATAGTATATAAATAAGAAAATAAATTATAGTTTAGAATAACCCCACTTACCATAAACATACTATTGATGTAGGGAAAGTAGCCTTAAGTTCCATGTCAGTGTAAAAAATGTTGAGAGAAGAGGGGGCCTATAAATTAAAATCCTTTTAAGAGTAATTATAGACAAAATTCAACATTAAAATGTAACCTTGTTAGTTTTAGGATTTAGGACGTTGAACTTAGGTGTTTTTGTAATTTGGTACTTTTTACTTACATGGTCTTGTGTCTAACTATTTGTTTTCCATACCACACCAAAAAATGAGTCTTATTTACACATTATTACTTTGTTTGAAAAGGTGTTATTCCATCCATTTGACATCACACGTTTGCCTTAGTCATTTATCAAAACTTTGTTTGTGTGTGTTACTTATTTGAAAAGGGTGTCATTATGCTACCCAAATCATTTCGAATCCTTGTGCCTTGTAAATCTTGATTTTTTTGACATATCTTTAGAGAAAGGTAGCATAATTAAGTTGCTCGAAGTATTTCAAAGACTTGTTTCCTTGTGGCTAAAGCTTAATTTAAAAATTTAAACCACATGTGTCTTTTGGATCTCTACTTGGTACCTTCATGCTATTCATTCTTGTCTAGCTTGTTGTCTATTTTAAGAATCCTAGTTTTCTCAGTTGAGTTATAAATTAGACTTGAAAAGTTTAAATAAAAACATTGATTGATTTTTGCCTATGTCTTGTGTAATTTTGGCTTAGACATTGATATTTCACTTGTGGATTATGTAACTTAGGTTAATTCCTTACTTCAATTTAAAGACTATTTATGCCTAGATTTGGGGAAGTGGTCTATCTTCCATATGCCTAGATTTCCATGTCTTTTTCCAAGAGATCAAGTTTACATTTAAAATCCAAATGCCTATTTTGTGTCAAAGTGTTTCAAATTTGTTAGATTAACTCTCTTACCTTTTAGACCTTATTTTTTTAAAGTCTAGATTTTGTACCTTTTATAAAAGACCTAGAAATACCTATTTTGAGCCTAGATTTTGTGCTTTGTTTTCCAAAAGACCTAGATTTTTTTTTTAAAAAATTTATCCCTAGTTTAGACTTGTTTGAAACGCTTTATACCTATGTTTGGAATTTTGGATTTTATTTAATCCACTTGACCATTTTTTGTAAGAAATTTGATGTTAGACATTAGACATTAGACTATTTTAGACCAAGGTTTAACACATACTCATTTTAAAGATACATCTCCACCCCTAGACCAAGTTAGACCAAGTTAAAAACCTTTTTTATTTTAGACATTATTTTTAATAGTTTATATAACTCTAGGCCTTTTTCACAAAGAGTTCATCATTTATTTAGATATGTCTCATTGCACTCATACTAGATCCATGTATAATCTAGGTTATGATAACGTGGTCACACAAGATGACTTTGTTTAAAACCCCTATGGGTAAAATGTAGTTTTTTATATGGATCCTTATCCTCATTACAATATTTAATTTGGGGAACAAATTTAAGATCCTTTAGCCCACTATTTGTTTAACATGCCTCCATACTCAAAATAGGACTGAGAATAGACTATACAATACCTTCCTAGCATACCATTGGTTGTAGACCGAATTCAAAAAGATTTTTATTACATTAATATGAAATAAAAATATGATCCTTATTTATTTTATCATCACTTGATTGAAAACAAGGATGAAATATTAGTCAAATCTATAGATGTAGGGGCCAAGTTTCCAGCAGACTTCCCACATGAAAATTTACCTAATCTAACTAGAGTGCCTTTCAACATGCCTTATAATAAAACCATTGAACATGAATGTAATATTAATCCTCAAGCACTCATTTTGATGTCATATCAAAAGCCTAATATTCAAGAAAGGGCCTCATGGAAGACCACTTTATAAAAATGTAAATAACATATCAAACATATTTAAACATAACACATAACTTTAATAAAATGGACATGCCAAATGCTCCAATCATAGAGCTAGCTCGTTTAATAAAGGTTTTAATCAAATTTATAGGCAAAGATAATTCAAGTATAAATCCATTTGTGTAAATCACTTCATTTTTTGACACATTCAATGTCCCATCTATTGAAGAAGTGTCTATTGCTTCTACACAGAACAATGTGTAAAGCATAATGGATAACATGCAAGTGTCATCCAATCCATACCAAAGTGGTTTAACTACACTAAAAACTAGTATGCAACAAGTGAATTTAGTTAATTCTATGAGTGGTTCAAAACAACATGGGGTAGGAACTCCTACATTACAACCACAACAAGCTACCTCTAATTCTCAACCAATTGCTTATTTAATAATGCAACCATAAGGATTAAGTAATAAAGCACCAAATGGTGCCTTACCTCAACAAAATGTGATGAATACTACTCTAACTCATTAGGTGACAACTAAATTACCACAATAATAGGCACAATCCAATATACCAATTTAACAAAGGTAGAAAATTATGCTACCTCAATAGGTTTTACCCAATGTTTTACCTTGTCAATCAGTGACAAGTATACCTCAACAGTCATAGACTAATATGCCTTTATAATTACAAACATTATCTAATCACCAATGCATATTCATCGGTCAAAGACAAATGTAAAACATCCAAAAATTGTCTAATCCAAAACAAGTGTTCACAAAACCAAGAGGTAACACTGTCTAATAAGTACCAATTAGGAAAAAATTGCCTTTTATTACAAACATGCCATAAATCTAATGAGAGGGCCTTTGTTCACAACAAGTTCCCCTTACTCAGCCAAGTTTGACTAGTTGGCAACAAGTCCCTACTCAACCTTAGTAGGTAAAATACTTTACCTTGAGCCATATCTTTCCATTATAGCCATAATTCCCTCAAAATCAAGCCTATATACTAAATCCAAACTAGAATATTGCATTAAAATATATTTAATTTAAATAATTTCATCCTAATCTATGAATGCATATTCCTAGTTAGTTACCCAACCAAACTAGCATTACATAACAAACCATTCCTCCATTATACCTTGGTCAAGGTAATCTACATTTGACTACCCAACCTCCACCTTAGGCCAATATTACATCTAGTTTTTGGCACAAAAGATGTAATAAATGAAGAATGCAATTACCACCATTTAATTAGGGCAATAGACCAAGAAGTTCAAGTTAAATGATGTGTGTTATTACCCATTCAACATGGAGTATTTGTAGATACCATTTCTTCTAGGGTAAGAACCACAAATTTTTTATAAATATAAGGGTAAAGGAGACCCCAAGTCCCATTTAACATAATTCTTTTTTGTTTGCTAGCTAGTGGCTTATAGTTACATATACCTCCTACTATTATCTCCTTGAAGTCTAATAGGACATGCTTTGGAGTGTTTCTTGAAATTGCCAAAGAACTTTGTATCTAATTTTGTCAACCTTTTAGACAAATTTGTGAAACATTTCTTCTACAATCTTGAACATGAGATTTCATTGGTAGATTTGACTCAAGCCAAATAAATAGTTGGTTAAAGATTTGAAATCCATCTACAATAATGGAAAGCACTTGCTAGCCATTTCATCCATAACTTATCAAATTAATAATTAGCCACTATGTTTACTAAAAAATTGCACAATGAGATATCTTATCTTGTGGAACATCACTATCTACACATTTTTAAAGAGATCATAAAAAAATATTTACTAATTGAAAAGACCCATTTAACTAAGGGAATATCAATTTAACCTCATTGAACCAAAATCAAAACCAAAACTAAGGAACAGGCTCAAGTTAAAACCAAAACCAAGTCCAAGCATAAGCATCATCACTAGCCCAAGCTAGTAATTATGAAAAATATAAGTAATTCAATTACAAAAAGAATGTTTTTGGTAATGGAATAATTTAATTGCATCATGTTTGAATGGTGCAAACACTATCTACTCAACTAATGCTTCAATTGCATCTTACTCCTCATCAACAACCCATTCAACAAGCATAACCTTCATAATAATATAGATCAGCTCAACAAATAAAACAATCATTACCTTTACAAACCCCTCCTCTAAGGAGAAATATGCCTACTCATCAAGTATTCAGTGACCTCATAGATCCTATTGAATCCATGTTTTGAAAGATAGCTTCTACTAATATGATTAGTTAGCCAATTGTAAATCATTATCATAAGGTCATTCTTTATCTATACTGGTATAGAGAGAATGAGTTATGTGAATACCATCATGTTCATGGATATAATTTATGCCATTGTGTGCAGATCAAAAACCTAATCAAGAATATGTTGGAAAATGGGGAGATTACATTGGGTAATAGAGAATATACATCTAATTATAATATGGGTATATATAAAAACCCTTTTAAGCAACATAAAAATCAACAATAATAACAATAGTATCAACAACTGCAACAACAAGATCAATACCAGCAACAACAACAATGTCAATTGAATGGATGGAACCAAGGCCAAAACAATTCTAATACTCAATAGAATTACCACGTAGTTCACATGATAATAATAAAATTATAGGCCATATTATGGGAGGTCACATTTCCAACATCACCATTAATCCAAGACCAAGTGCTAATAGAATAGGACTATTGCCAAATAATTCCAATCATCCCATCTATGCCAGTGATCCTTCCTTGATCTGAGACCATAAACAAGTACACCATCAACCAAGGATTACTATTTTTGAACCTTATACTTCTAACTCATCATTTCCCCATTGCCACATATAAGTGCACTAATAATCGAGACTTATCCTATCTAGTCCCCCGCCACCATCATTTTCTAGTAATAATGGTCTTGCCTCTAATCTTCAGTGTGCAACCATAACTTGATGGGAAAATATTACCATTTGTAGCCCATAACCACTTGAGACCAAACCCATCTAACCCACCATTATAGATATGAATAATCTATATATCTCTATGAAGGAAAAGACATTTGATATTATGGAATAATTTTAGAAGATGCCTAGACAAATTTCCATTCTAGATTTGTTGCATACATCTACTATCCACAAAAACATCCTAACAAAATTCATAAACCAATCCCAAGTTCCAAATAACATAAGGCTAGACAATTCCAAGCTATAGTTGGACATTTAGCCCTAGGCTAACATTTAACCTTTGACCAAAGTGATATGTCATCCCTTGACCCTCTCCATTACAACCCATTGTACATTGAGTTGTCATAATACAACATAAATTGAAATGTATCCTCATAGATAATGGATCAATCCTGAATATTATGTGTCTAAAGATCATCAAGCATCTTAGATATACAATAGCTAATCTATAGAAAAAAATAATCACTATCAAGGCTTAAGACAATAAAGAGTGGGAATCACAAGGAACTGTCAACTTACTAGTTATTGTTGGGCTCTTGGCCCACAATACACTTTGCCATGTATTAAACCTAGATTTTTCATAAAATTTAATCTTGGGTAGACCTTAGATACATGAAATTCATACAATCCTTTCAACATTGCATTAGTGTCTCAAGTTCTCTCATTTAGGTATGAAGGTCACCATCAATGGAGATTTGTATCCCTACGAACATTTCAAACATTTGGAGGTAGAGTACAAAAGCAATAACTACCATTTTATCCTAGATTTGGTTCCCAAAAAGGACAAAAGAAAATATATACTTTTTTATTTATCATAGTCCAATTGCATAGACCTAGATATCCTTGATTCATCTTCCCATATGCCACCTCCTAAATTATCTAATCATTTTACCATCTTGGCTAATGGCCTAGGAGAGTATTTAACCCATGAAACATTCCACATTTCCAAGCCTCCATAGAACCCTAAGTCCTATTGAATAACTAAAACCAAACCACTTTGTATGGAATTTCAATGAAAAGTAAAATGTAATCTCCATAGTCTAACACCTATTATTTTCACACTAGTCATTGGCCAAGAAGAAGACCCACTTACAAATGATGAATCTTGGTCATATAATGACAAATTGTCCAAATGCTAAAAATAATCCAAATATACCATTCCTAACTAGATCATAGAGAACCAAGCCTATGAAGGAGGAAGCCTCAGGTTAAAGTGACAGGGTATACTAGAACTAATTTCTATAACCAGGTATAAAGGAACATATGGTCTTGGATTTTAACCGCCTAGGGGTGACCCCATGCATCTTATTTATGTTATAATGAAAATAATTAGTGATGAAAATTATAGTAGTGAAGCAAAGTCCAATCATAGAATTTATGATGACCTTACTAATACCAATCTATTTGATACCCATGCCATTTGCATCCTTACTCCAATTAGTTGACATAATTTGCTTCTTATATATCAACCTCAACTTATAGCCTGGGACAAAAAAGAATCCATAGTGCTTATAGATTAGTTTGAGAATGATGACGCCCTTTTTAATTTTCTAGGCCTAATAGACAATGTTATATTATATGACCACAAACAAGGATTCTCAATCAAATTGGACCTTGCAGCCTATTTTGGATAATGGGTGAACACCCTTAACCATAAATAAATGAAAAAAACATTGAGGTCCCAAAGTGAAAACCTCTTTGAGGCATTTTTAGACCAGGGTAAAATTAAAGAGAAAGGCTAGTCTTCTGGTGAAAACCTATTTTAGGTGCCATTAGATGGGGGTGTTCATCTTCCTCAAACATAGATGAAGAGACCACCAATGATGAAATTTATTTCGGATCTAAATTTATTTCTAAAGAACAACATGCCTTTAATAGAGTTATCTAAGAATTTCATATAGTGTTTGTAACATGGCCATCCATACCATTGGGATATTACAATTTGTATTATTTAGGAGAACTTGAAGAACATGTCAAAATAGAATACTTTGTCAATATATGCCAATTCAAATCATTGCCAACCATTATGGAAGATGGATTGAATCTCGTTGTAGAAGACATTATAGAAGTCAACATCAAGACTCTAGATGACCTAAAATGGATCAAATTAGGTGGGTCCCTCATTTAAGAGGAACATGAAATATTTACATCCTTTTTGAGGGAATTTATTGACATATTTTCTTGGGTCTATTCAGACATGCTAGGTTTGGACCTCACCTTGGTTATACACCACCTTGTTGTACATCCTAATGCCAAACTTATGAAGCAAAAATTTCACAAGATGCATCCTCACATTATTATATTAGTAAATAAAGAGATGGAACAACTTTTAAAAGTGAGATGTATTCACCTGATTGATTACTTGAAGTGGATCTCAAATGTTGTGCTAGTCAATAAGAATCCTAAATGAATTATAATCTATAATGATTTTAGAGATATAAAAAAGGCCTACCCTAAGTATGAATTTTATCTACCAAACATTGACATGATAGTTGACTCCATAGTGGGGTATAAAATTCTTTCACTAATGGATGGATTCTCAGGGTATAAATAAATCTAGATTATGCTATAAGACCAACACAAAATAACTTTCATCACTCCTTAGGGAAAGTTTTGTTATTAGGTTATACCATTTGGTCTTAAGAATGCTAGGGCCACATACCAAATATCTATGACCATGATATTTAATGATATGATGCATGTCATTATTTAAGATTATGCCAATGACATATTGGGTAAATCAAAGACCCACACTGATCATCTATCCAAATTATGAAGAATATTTGAGAGGATTTATGAATACAAGGTTAAACTCTCCTAATAAATATGTTTTTTTTGGGTAGAATAAAACTAGATAAAAAAGCTACATAAGATATTCCTTTGGATATTCATGCATTGTATACATAATTATTGGCCTGTGTATTTTATCCTATCCTCTTAACTTGTGAAAGGATATAAAATTAATAGTCTCCTCATTTTGGTGCCAAGATATGAATAAGAATATGAATATTTAGGAACTGAAATGACTATAAATATGTATGCTTATATGAAGAAGATTGATGACCCCTTTACTGAGATCAATATATGCTATCTATTCCATGGTTACCTATTGGATTTATTGTGTTTATCCTTATTTTGTATTATCATGTTTAATGCTAAGGTTTTATCTATCTCAAAAATAGTTTGAATGTTTTGTACATCTAAAGAACTCTTTGGTTAATTTGGTTCCTTGTGAGTGCACATCATTTATCTCTATTATGCTTCTATTAACTAGTAATTAACTGCTCTTCCTTACACAAACTACAAAAACTTAGCTATCCTCATCCTTAGCATGTTCTATTGAAATAGTAACCTTTTTCTAACAATGATGTGGTGAGTATGGAGTTGCTCCTTTCATGGATAACTATGCTAAGATGGTTATCAGGATAACAAGATATTGAAACCTAGTTAGACCATAAAATATGTCACTTCACAAAAGAAAAATCCAAAAAGATGAGCCTTACTATGAGTGAAATCATTCAAGAACATATATATGGTGAAATATATGATATTTTATAGTGTGAGCTACCCAAATTAATGGCTAATTGGTTGATAAGACTTGAGTACTACTACTTCCATCCTAGAGTAGGAGAAATCATTACTTAAACTGAAGAAAAGATAGACCAGTTAGTGAAATTGGAAACTGATTAGATAAGAGCAATAGATTACTATGTTGAAACCACTATAGATAAGTACACTATTGAGTTCATAGTATAAATCTATATAGAATTCTAGGTTGTGTAGGATCACTTTGTCTAAGGAATAAGAGGGAAATTTTTATAGCGACTACCTCTTCTATTGAAGATGTTGGTGATGCAAAAGGCTGTGGTACCTATCCCTGAAAGTATGGAGTAGTCACTTTGGGTGTATGGGGATGTGTACACATGATGGTTAATGATGGATATATTAGTGACTAGAGCTTAAGCATAAATCTATATGGAGATGTGAGGGAAAAAAATTCAAAAGAAAACTCTAGATTCAAAAAGGGAACTATGACAACATAATAGATGGAATAAATAGATGGATACCTAAGTAGCTACAAATAGAAGTAAGAATAGTAGTAGAGTATATGATGAATGAGTGTGTAGAGGTAATGAGTGGGATGATGATTGAAGGTCTAAGAAAGAGAATTATGACGGATGCTAGTATAAAGAGCAAGAAGATGAAGGGTGAGTAGAAGAAGAGATGTGTGAGGAAGAAGATGAGAGTAGTTTAGGAGTAGAATGAATGGAAGATAGAATTAGTGAACAACTAAAAGAAAGGGTACTAAAAAAAGAATAATAGTTAAAAAAATAAATATAAATTGGTTTCAAATTTAATTAAAAGCTCAAGTATAGTAGAGAAAGAATTAATTATAAAGGATTATTCACTAGAAGTGTACGTGTCCTCGTAGCCCAATTGTATATATCCTAGTAGAAGTTTTTAGCCAATAAATTAAGGGGAGAAGAGTTGGGAAAAATCATTTATAGAACACATAAACCATTAGGGAATAGAAATCCAAACAAATTCCATAAGGAAGGCTTTGAAGTATATAGGAATAGGTGAAGTTGAATAACAATAACAAGGAAGTGCAGATAATCAGAGTGCACACAAAAATTCATCTAGTGTGTAGAGTAGTATGCATATAGGAAAACCTAGGCCATAATCACCTCAAATATCAACTATGAAAAAGACTCCATCTATACCAGCTACTATGTTGAACCAGTTAGGAGGATTCTTAAATCTAAACATTTATGATGGGTCTACAGACCCTAAATAATACATTTTAACTTGTAAAATGAAGTGGCAAGTTAAGGGCCTCATTGATTGAACCTAAAAAAATTGAATTAGTAGAGGATATAGTTGGGAGATCAATAGAATTCCTATACAAAAGAGATCTCCAAAATACAAGTCTAAAAGATGTTCAGGACTAGCTAATTGTAGAATTTAAGATTAAGAAGTGCACTAGCTAGACAATACAGGACTTGAAGGAGATCAGACAGAAGTCTGGAGAGTCAGTGTATGACTATGATCATATAGTTTTAAATGTATTAAACAAAGTATATTTCACTTTAATAGATAAAGATAAATCAACATGGTTTGTTGAAGGATTATGAGGTAGGATTTGATTTGCCACTATGAAAACTCAATATGAGAAAAAGTAGATGCCATAGCTACTGCACTATGTGTTGAATAGATAAAATACTATGGTGAAACTCCTATAGATAATTCCAAATTTTAAAATACATTATAGGCTTTAATGAAAAATATGGAGTAGTATCATGAAATTAAAAAAGCCAAAATTGAACATGTGGTGCATAAAGTGCAGAAAAGGACACCACCAGAATGATTGCCCTAAAGTAAAGATGAAATTTTGTGAACTTTGATAATTAATAGGGAATGCCATGACAAAATTCCATCTACTAAAAAAAATATCAAAAGGGCTCAAAATTTGTACTATAATTTCTACAAATCAACTACCGATGATGAGAAGAATTATAGAGATCTAGAGGAAATTAAGGAGGGAATCTCCAAAAATGTGTTTGCCATCACAACATGGAAAATTTCCTTGATAAATAAAATAATTATAGGCATAGAGGCTGATAAGAATTGTCTAAACCAAATGGGTCTATAATGGATTTTGAGTTCACCATAGTAACATCCTCATGGTCTGGATGGATGGACTCTTTCTTCACTAAGTTGGACACCCCCATCCCCTTAATATTAGTATCCAACATCTTGGAGTTTACCCATAACATAACCACAACACTCAAATTAGAATCCTCTAGCTGTGCAACAACAATTCAATATGAAAGACAATAAATAGTAGTATCAACAATGGAATTCTGTGTAGTCACAAGGAGGATACCAAGGAGGAAATCAATCTAATTGGGGAGTAAACACATGGATTGATATTGAAGTTTCAAGATAGAAAATCCCAAATTCTATCTTTGATTTTGGTATCACAATAAATATGATTCCGAAATCCACATGGGAAACTATTGGATGACCAACCCTTAGCTAGAACCTAGTTACTCTAAGCTTGGCTAACTATGGGAAAGTTGAGCCTATTGGTCGATTGGAGGATGTTGAAATCAAAGTCATAGATTTATTTCTACAAGGAGACTTTGAGGTCATAGATATGAAGAATATGATAATGCACTATCCTACCCTAATAGGTAAGAAATGGGCATTTGACAGTCAGATGACTATCAATATAGTACTCAACCATCTTGAGGCACATCAAAGAGATAAGGTTGTGGTCATTCCCCTCAGTAGAGCACACAAACTATATATAATTATTGTTAAAGTAGACTCTTCACATGTTTCTCAAGAAACCAACTAGATGAAGGTTAATATGAAGGAGAACCCTAATGTTCTACATGAAACACAATGTAACTTCCTATACCAACAAGCCAAACCCCAAGTGCAGTTGATGCTTACCCAAAACTTGAACATATAAAAACAATGGAGACAAAAAAATGAAGTTGCACAATGAATTGTAAATCAGTTCATCATTGAATACTGTGCCTCCATGTCTGTAAAATCTCCCACTCACTCAAAAGTTGATTTCTTATACCAAGATGATGATCACGCATAATATTACATAGAACCAACAAGGTAAGGCATAATTCCCTAAGAAGCAACTTCTTATATCAGTGGTGATTTAGATACACATCTCCTTAATTAGGCCTATGGTGACCATGAAATTAGGACCATGAGGATTTTATTTGTGCATAAACATGATCTACCTATATATTATGCAATGGATGACATCAATGATTTTATTCTATGATTGTAAGTCCATATTCTAGCTATTAATCAGTAGGTTAGCACACTAAACTATGATTTAAAGGGAGTTGATTTAACTTGGTGGGAAACTCATTGAGATAATCAACTAAAGAGGGATGATGCCTGTGAACTCATGATCAGTAGATTTCAGCTCCCATAATTCATCTTTACTAACTAGCCTTTTTTTCAAGAAGGAGAATGCTGTGAAATTCATGTAAATAAATGTGTTGAAGTGTGGAATGCAAAATGTATGACACCTAAGTATTGGGATCATATTTTTCACTACACATGATCTCCACAACCCACAACATGGTATATGCACCTAGAACATAGGAGAGAAACTAAACATTAGGCACAGGGGTAGACTGACTTCATGAAAACTTATAGGAGAGAAATTAAACATTGGGCATAGGTGTAGAGTGACTTCATACAAAATTTTGTTTTTGAAGATGAAAATAAATTAGTCCATAACTTACTTCAAAAACTTAAGTAATTTATATTCCATGGTGTACAAAAGATATGATCACCACAACAAAATCAACTACATAGGAAAACATAGATTTTGATCTTAATTCTACACTCCAAAGGTATAAAGCTGCTAGGATAGAAGAACAAGCCTTGATGAAGCCTTGTCACTGAATCTAAGATGAGGTAGATGATGATGAAGACTCTAATTCTTATGCAAATATAGATTTTAATGATTTATTTAGACTTGAGTGGCTTATAAAACCACTTAAAGACACTAACGTAACACTAATTGAAGAAGATAAGCTATGTAACATCTAGATCATAGAGAAGGAAGGGCAAAGGAAGATCTAGGAATCATTAGATGATAAAAAACATAACATATATCAACATCCTCCCAAGAAACACATCACTAACATTGGAATAGAGGAGGTTTCAAAGATGATAGGTGTAGGTGACTATTGGATGGAGACTAAGATTTTAAAAGCCCTACAACTTCTAAGGAACTACCAAGATGTATTCCCCACTAATTTCTCAAAGGTATGAGAATTTGACCCATCTCTTGGTGAGATGCACATTAAATTAAAAGAGTGCACATGTCCAATTAAGAAGAGACCATACAAACTCAACCACAATATGAAACTAAAAGTAAAAATAGAACTGGATAGGATGTAGGATGTAGGGATAATCTATCTAGTAGAAAAAGTTGACTAGGTAATCCCAATGTTAGTACAACCCAATAAAATAGGACAAATTTGGGTATGTGAAGACTACCACATTCCTAATGATGACTACATAAATGATCCATTCCCCATGCCATTTATAGATGAAGTCCTAGATTCTATTGTAGGCCATTAAGTGTATTAATTTATAGATGGATTCAGTGGATAGCATCAGATTCCAATCACAGAGGAGGATAGATCCAAAATGACTTTTGCAAAAAAGTGGGGTTCTTTTGCATACAAAGTCATGCTATTTGGGCTGAAAAATGCACCTGTAGTATTCTCATGAGTAGTAGTGATAGTATTTAAGTATTTCATCCATGATTTATTAGAAGTTTATTTAGATGATTGGGTAGTCTTCTCCCTATTTAAAGAACATTTATCCAAGTTGTGTTTGATGTTAGAACAATGTCTAGCTTTGCACATCACTTTAAATTTGAAGAAATTTCTATTTTTTACACCTTTTAGTATTTTAATTGGACATGTTGTTTGTAGTGATGGAATTTTGGTAGATTAGGCTAAAATCATGGTAATCCTGAGTATGCCACCACTTGTTAGTTCCACTGACGTGCATTATTTTCTCAGACATATAAGATACTACCAAAACTTTATCAAAGGCTATGTAGTGATATCATCTCCATTAGAAAATTTATTGCACAATAATTATCAGTTTGTATGGACATCTAAATTCCAATTAGATTTCATTTTTCTCAAATAATGACTAGTCACTACACCTATACTTGTTTTCCCAAATTGGACTAAGTTGTTTCATGTACATGTAGATGATTTGGGCATCATAGTTGGTGCAGCACTTGCACAACCTAGAAATGGTGTGCTTAACCATCCCTTTCAATTTACTAGCCAAAAAATGTCTGATGTAGAGAAAAATTATATAACCATGGAATGGGAAGCATTGGCCATTGTGTTTGCACTACAAAAATTCTAGCACTATCTTCTAGCAACACCATTCAAAGTTTTCATGGACCATCAAGTCATGTGATAATTGGTTAAAAAACCAATTCTAGGAGGATGAATATCTCACTAGATGATGTTGTTTTAGGAATTTTAATTCTAAATAAATATAAAACTAGGTAGAGAAAACATGGGGCTTGATTATCTCAGTCAAATTCCAAATGGTGAAGAGCTAGAATAACTACAAGAAGACTCACCTGATACACACCTCTTCCATGTCACTATGATTACTAATTTTTTTGAAACCTTCCTTGAGCAAGGAACATTTCATGCACACTTTTAGGAATAAGATAAAAATTACTTTGTGACTCAAGCACTGCCATACACTATCATTAAAGGACTACTATATTACTTGGAGAAGGATGAAGTCTTGCACTGGGTTGTCCTCAAATATGAATACCCTCAACTTTTAGAGGAAGCTCATCAAGGAATCTTAGGAGGAAATTTCATAGAAGAGGCTACAATGATAAATATTGTACAGAATGGATTGTGGTGGCTAAATTTGTTTTAGAATGCACATAGAGTTGCACATCATTGTGATGTCTACCAACATATGGGAAAACATCTCTAGAAATATGAAATTTCAGTGCAACCCCTCCTAGTAGAGCATCCATTTGAATAGTGGGGTATTGAATTTGTAGGACCAATCAACACTCCAAGCAAGTGAAACAAGGATAGGTATATTATTATTATTATGATAGATTATTTCACTAAGTGGGTTGAAGATATTGCCACACCTAGATATAGTGCAAAAGATGTAGCAAAGTTTTTGTATGAAAACATAATTAATAGGTTTGGATGTCTAATTAAACTAGTCAATGACAAAGGAACACACTTCCTCAATAATATTGTCAAATATTTTATGGAAGTGTTTATTATTGTGCATCATAAAATCATTGTCTATCATCCATAGGCAAATGACCAAGCTGAAGCTTATAATAAGGTACTAGGAAAAATGCTCACAAAAATCTACAATGTTAAGCAAGATGATTGAGAAGATCACATTTCTAATATCTTATGGGCATATCACACAAATTATAAAAGGGATACAATATTTACACCATTTTAGTTGGTGTATTATCTATAAGCAATCATGCCAATGGAGTATCTAGTACCCAGCCTGCACATTGCTATGGTTATGTGCCTAGGAGAGTGGGAATCTGTTACCAATCGACTCTTAGAATTAAATAAAATGGATGAATTCAGAAGAAGAGAAACATGGATGTAGGAAATACATAAACAAAGTTAGAAAGCATGACATGATGGGAACTTACATCACAAGGAATTCCACAAGGGGTAACCAGTTTTGTTGTAAAATAGTTAGTTCAGAGCATTCCTAGACAAATTAAAAATAATATGGAAAGGAACTTATATTATTCATGACTTAATGAAACAAATAATGGCATTTTAAAGAGATTTATAGGGAACTATATTTCTAGGGTGAGTAAATGGTTGTATCCTTAATCCCTATCACCAATAACTATTGATCTCATTTCATAAACTGAGTGGGTGTTGAGTAGCACCATGTAGATTAGGATTTCCCCTATTTTATTAAGTTTTTTTATGTGTTTGTTTTCTATTTATTTTTTTATATATGATCTTAGTAAATGAAATTTGTGAAGAATATAAACCTAGCATTGTGTGTGCCAAGAGTGTGTAGGAAAATCCATGTGTCTAGTTGTAGAAGTCAATGAGGAATGACTAAAAAATATTAAGTCCAAAAAATAAGTTGGAACATCACATCAGCAAGATATCCTATAGATAAGGGTCATCCACTAGAAATAAATGTATAAGCTAAACATTGATAGATGTAATCTTCCACAAATTAGCAGCTAGTCGACATCAATAACTCACACACATGCACACATATGTCAATGACTAACTACTTTAATGTCTAGATCAAAAATTGATCTACCACATGTAATATTGCATTCAAGATGAGTGTACAACTAGGTATGACCTTGATGTGGAATCCAAGAGTCATGAAATGTATAAAAGCTAAGTTTTGAATTCCACAATCGTATTTCATACTTAACACATTTTTGAGAGATATAGATATCAAGAATCAAACCAATTCCATTGACCAAAGAATTAAAAATTAATTAAAAAACTTCTCACACCACCATGGATATTATGTCATTAATTCTAACTCTCATGGAAGCAAAGAAGGAACCCATGGGCATTGATATGGTAATTCAATAGATAAAATATAATGATTAGGATCCCTTTCAATACTTATGCAAATCCAAACAAAAGATCTTCTAATTGGACCCTATGGATGTTGTATAGCCACTTGCCCTCTTAGTTCCCCATAGATTCTAGAATATAGATGTTGAGTGCCTACTTTGAATGTCAACATTTGGTGACATGGGTGAAATTATTAAAGTATTATTTGGATGATACAATGAGGGATTGATCTATTTGGGGCCAAATGAGATGATACTCATCAACACATAGGCCATGGCTCAAGCTCTCAACATGTTTGCACACAAAGATTCCTTTTTGGCCTATAAGACCAAAACACCTCCTATTTTTATAGAAGTCTGAGACTAGTATGTGCAACAAAATTGAGGGATCCTCATTAATGATATAATAGATGGACATATACACATTTTGGTATAATGAATCACCAGATTCTTTGGGTAGACAACCAAATCTACCAAATAGATACCTAAGGGAGTTGTGGACATTATGCATAGGATGATCCATCGAGGTGAGCAATTCAACTGGCCTAAGTATTTTATACAAGAGTTGATCATAAACATTGACAAGTGCCACAATACTCTAAAGTAGACCTTCCACTATCAATTTCTCATCCTCCTTTGATTCACATAGTGGAAGTTAGCTAAGGGGCAAGTGCATATAGATATGGATTAATAACTAGTGAAATAGTTCCATAACCTCATATGGACATAATAATGGGGAGCCATCACACGTGAGGGGAATTTTAAAGCATATTGGGAGGAGTGTTTGGATTTCATCATGACACACCCTTGATTTTCACTAAATTTTCTATAGTATCTTAGATAACACATCAATGTGATGCTAATAACAAAGGGAGTTTTCATTATGATCCATGAGATATCATTCTCACCCTTCAAACCACTCATATTTTTCATCATAATGGAGATGCCATAGGCCAAGGTGGATAGAAAAAAAGAACATGTAATAAGGAAAATTAATCCACTACAGTCCATACCATTGGGTACAAACATTCCTATAGTGCAAACATTAGAACTGACATCCAATTCATAACAATAGATAGGGAAGTACAAATTAGACCCTCATACGGTGTTACCTCATCCAAAGGTTCACAAAATGTAGCACATCATTGAAAGATGATATAAAGGTGCCATAAATTGTTGGGTCCTACAATCTCATGGAGATGGGCACTAATGTGTAAGAGGTCTACCAAGTCATGTTGGTAGACATGATTGGGGATTATTATGACAAGGAATAAGAAAAGGAGTTCTTCTTCTGAAAGGTGGTGTGCATGGTACAAATTTGAAATTAGGTATCACCAAACTTGTGGGTAGAACTTCTAGCTTGCCCACCTTCTGTAATTATGGATACATTCAAAGAAGAGGAGGAAAAAATTTATTGTAAAATGGACCTCTTACATCCCCAATATACCGACACATATGCATTAGATGTCATTTTTACACCCCTACCAAAAATCCCACTAGAGATATTTGTGTGTAGGCCAAGAACATAGTAGGAAATAAGAGTATCCCATAATTTGGAGGAATACATATTTGGCTAGTCCACTATTAAATATGAACCATAACCTACCCCATTGATTTTTTCACCACCATTAGAGCACAAATTGGTCACCATAAGAAGAAGGAAGCAGTTGGTACCTAACTCAGAGGTGCACCTTTAAGACTCCCAAACATCATAGTAGGTGTAGGAGGATGAAGAAAGTGAAATGGAGAAGATCTCAGTCAAAAAATAATAGACTACAAGAGAAGAAGCTTCCCACACATCTAAACATAGGCACATAAAGGAAGAGAAGAAGAGAAAAAAAGAAGAAGAGAAGCACCAATCAAAAACACATCAAGTTTAGGAAGTAGAGGTCTCTAAAAAGGCCAAGGATGTAGAGGTAGATATAAAAAAGGCACAGGATATGGCCCAAGTAGTAGCCACCACACAACAACAAGCTCAAGAGGAGAAAGAGAAGAATTAAAAATAAGAAGAGGAAAAATGACAATAAGATTAAATAAGTCAAGTGCAAAAACATGCAGAAGAAGCTGCCAAAAAGGAGGAACATGATGAAGTTTGTAACAAAAACAAGTGTAATCACAAGCATAAGCTCAGGAATAAGACCATGCTATATAAGAGTGGGAACAAAGGAAGAAATAAGAAGAGGAAGAAAGGAAGAAGGAAGAACAAGAAAAGAAGCATATAGAAGAAGATGAGAGGAAGAAGAAAGAGAAAGAGGAAGCTAAAGAGAAAAAAAGATGAATATAAGAGTAAATAAGAGGAAGAGAAAAATAAAAGCAAAAAGGAAGAAAAGAAGAAAAATTAAGAAGAGGAAGAAAAGGAGGAATAAGAGCATAATAAGAAACAAGAGGAAGAGGTAAAATAGAAGATGGCTAAGGATGCTACGTAGTAAGCTAAGATATTAGTAGAGACCACAATGCAATAACAAGTACTAGTCACAACAAAATCACAAACTCACTTTCCATAGATTCCACTAGGAAGTGTCTAAATCTAGGATATCCCAGTAGTCACTACTTGATGCACCACCTTTTACCTTCCACTAGCCACCATGCAATACCAAGATCCTACAATGATGATGAAAACTTTGGCCACTCTTTCAGTTAGGAAAGAGGCATCTTTGGATGTCTCTCATCTACCCTTGAATAAATAATTGGAGGGAGACACAACATTCCAAGAAACCATTGCACAAAAAGAAACTTCCATAAAACAAGAATGGGATCAAACAAAGGCCAAGAAAATAGAACTAAGGGCATGACTGCATGAATCAACAAAGGCAATTGAATATGCTTTTCTAGATTTGGCCTCCCAAATGGTTGGTGAAAAATTAATTTTAGATCACAATAGGCCGATGACCCTCATAATGTAACTTTATAATGATTAGTGTGTGATATAGTAACAACACATGCTTAGGAACCTAGCTTATAGTGTTAAAAATGATACCACAACTTTGATTACTCTATTGGAGGAGTAATAAGCTATGATGGACATCAAAACCCTTCAATCACACCAAATCACATGTATTCTTTTGGATTAGAAGTAACAGCTTAACAATTCCCTATCTAGCTTCAACATAGACTTCAACATAGCTACCATAACTTACAAAAATATGCACACCTTGACTACATCGATCAATGAAATTAAACTTTCTCTTTATAAATCATTCAATGCTCAAGATAATGTACATGATAACTTCTAAGCTAACAATAAGACTTGAAATGTAGTACATTTATAAAGGAACAGGCAGATAGACATGCAAAAAATATAGAATAGTTGAGTGTAGATATCCAATATAAGGTGAAAAATATAAGGGTCAACCTAAGTGTTGTTCAAAATAAGGAATTGAAATAAGTCATCAGGAATTATGTACCAATACACATCTTGATTCACATGGTCCAGGAAGTCATGATTACTAGGATGCATTCAAGATTGACTTGGTTCCATTTTGGAGTGCGGTGACTCTAATTATCAATATTATTGTATACATGCCACCCTATAAATTCTAAAAATTAATGGTGAAATGTACAACTACTCAGGGAGGGGTCAAGGATCTTGCTGACCAACCTTCTTCCTTAGATACACCTTTACCTATCAGTTGAGTATTTTGCACTGCGTAAGTTTTTGAAAGAAAATTTTGTATAATTTTGAATAGTTTTTATATTGGGGATGATTAGTGAGACAAGCAAGGCCATGATGGTTAAAAAACCATAAAGGGTGTCCACCTAGTTATGCCAACATATTGAAAATCTAAAAGGGTAGTAGGTTGGTATGCTTCTTAGTTGAAAACCTGAAAGGGTGGATAATCAATGCGTAAGAGGTGAAAATCAAAAGTGACACCTTAAGTAATTACTATGACTCTTACTAGTATAACCAAATTGTCAAGCTTCTACACTCAGTGTATAGATAGATTAACCTATGATGTTGTCTCAAGATGAGACAAAATTTTAAGTCTAGGAATTGTCGGGAGAAGAAAACTAGATAAGAAAGTTGTGAAGGATATTCCTTTGGATATTCATGGATTGTATATATAATTGTCAACTTGTGTATTTTATCCTATCCTCTTAGCTTGTGAAAGGATATAAAATGATTAGTATCCTCATTTTGGTGCCAATATATGAATAAGAATATGAATTTTTAGGAACTAGAATGACTATAAATATGTATGCTTGTATGAAGAAGATTAATGACCCCTTTACTAAGATCAATATATGCTATTTGGTTCATGGTTACTTATTGAATTTCTTGTTTTTATCTTTGTTTTGTATTATCATGTTTAATGCTAACGTTTAATCTATCTCAAAAATAGTTTTAATGTTATGTACATGTAAATAACTCTTTGGTTAATCTGGTTCCTTGTGAGTGCATATCATTTATCTGTATTATGGTTTTTTTAACTAGTAATTCACTGCATTTCCCTATGCAAACTACAAAAACTTAGTTATCTTCATCCTTAACATGTTTTGTTGAAATAATAACCTCTGATAATATCTTTTGGTGTCATTTCTAGTAAATTTCTAGGATTCATAATCTCTCACTAAGGCATTAAAGTTGATCCTGCCAAAGTACAAGCTATTACCAAGATGCCATCACCTTCTAATTTGAAGTAGCTCCATAGTTTGTAGGGCAAGATTTAGTCTATCAGACACTTCATTTCTTAGTTGGATGAAAAATGCCATCCATTTACACACTTACTAAATAAAGGTGTCACATTTCATTGGGATGAAGAATGCTGAGAACCTTCCAGTATGTCAAAGACCATCTTGTTGATCTACCTATTTTGTTACCACCTATGATAGGAAAGTCACTCCTCCTATATCTATCTACCGCAAAAAAAACCCTAAGGGCACTTCTAGCTTAGCATGATGATAATGGAAAAGAGCATGTTGTGTATTATCTAAGTCATACATTGGTTGCATATGAACATAATTATACGCCTATAGAAAAAGCTTGTTTAGCTAAGGTCTTCATAGCCTAGAAGCTATGACATTACATGATTAACAATAAGACCATGGTTATTTCCAAATCACATATACTCAAGTATATAATATCTAAGATAGATTTACAAGGCTTCAAGGTAAAATGGCTCATGATTTTGATCAATTTTGAGATCAAATACGTTAACCAAAAATCCATAAAAGGATAAGTGCTTGTAGATCAACTTGCTAAATCTCCCCTTGAAGTTACCAAACCACTAACTTTTCAATTCCTAACTGAGTCCATTATGACCATCATTGAAACACCTCTTAAGGAGTAGAAATGGAAGCTATATTTTTATATATCATCCACACCACAAAGGGATCTTATCCCTAAATTATTTCAGATCAAATTTCCTTATACTAATAAAATGGTTGAATATGAAACACTCATTATAGGGCTTTATCAGGTAGTAAAATGGAATATTCAATATTTCAAGGTTTATGGTGATTCTCAATTAATCATCAATCAGGTTACATACCAATTTTAGACTAAAGATTACAAGCTGGTGCCATACAATGCCATAATTGACACTCTCAAATAATAGATCACCGATATATAATTTGAACACATACCAAGGGCTAGTAATAGAACAATAGATGCCATGGACACCATTAAATCTTTGATCCATCACATTCACATGGAAAAATAATATCAATTCCTCATTCAAAATCTTATAGCACCTACTCATGTACCTATAATTGTCATAATGATCTATGATGTTGTTGGTCCTAGCTCTATATGGTATTTAGACCTCTTTGCCTATCTTCATGACCATATCATGCCACTAGACCTATCATGAAAATAATAAAAGGCCTTTACCCACCAATCCACACATTATACCTTACTTAGACTAAACCTTTACCACTATAGCTTTGGTAGAATTAACATTAGCATTATGGGAAGTTCGTGAAGGAGTATGTGGAGCCCACATAAGTAGGGCTATTCTACCCAAAAATTTCTTATATATCAGGTATTATTGGCCCAATATAAATGCCAATGTAACTAATTACATCAAAAGGTGTGAAAATTTTCAATGGCATGCTAATCTGATTCATTCCCCAACTAAAACACTAAAACTAATGCTTATTCCATGGTCATTTACCACATGAGGCCTCAATCTCATTGGGAATATTAACCAAACCTCATCTGATGGCCATAAACACATCCTTACTTCTACCAAATATTTCACTTAGTGGGTTGAAACTATACCCTTCACTTACATGACTAAAAAATAAATTTCCAAATTCATCTTCAACCATATCATTTGCCATTATAGTATCCCATTTGGCATTATATCTGATAATTGTAGATCATTTAAAAACAAGGATATCAACACATTGTGTGCTAAGTAAAACATTAATAAACATTTTTATACCACCTATTACCCTCAAGGTAATGGCTAAGTAGAAAAATCCAACAAAACCATTGTCAACATCCTTAAAAGTACTGTCAATGATGTTGTCCATGATTAGGACTTCTAAATCTTCTGCATCCTCTAGGCATACTGCACTAATTACCATACCCCAACAAGATCCACTCCATATTCCCTAGTTTATGAAACTAAGGACATTATTCCCATTGAGGTCAAGTTACATTCTCTTATGGATCACATTAAAGCATGTCCTAGATGATGAATACTATTGACTATCTCACCTACAAGAGCTAGAGTTGTAGACATCCAATTTGTAACACCATTTATGTTGAAATTATTAATCTTACTCGAATTACACTCAAATGCACATTTTAGGTCAAAATAAATAAGACCTACTAAATGGTTCAAACTCATTTAAAAGTACCAATTTAGGTCAAAGTATCCCTAAATAGGGAAATGCAATTTATGGGCTAGCCAGCTTTGATAAAATCATTTCGAGTCAAAATGACAATTTTGCCATTTAGTGCTCTGGATCACTTGTTTATTCTAAATAATTGGTACATGCCATGTACCTTTGTTATTTTGTGTTGAAAACATCCTAAATGGAAATATGGTTCCAATGCATCTAACATCACCTTCTAATTCTTCTTGAGTCAAATTATGACCCAGTAATATGACTTTCTAACCATTTTGATTAATTATGCACCAATTTTCAAAGAATTGCACTAAAATTGATTAAATTTACTTAATCTAATTAATCCAATTTAATATTTTAAGTAAGAATTCCATAGATATTTTTGAATATCTCAATATTAGAAATTGATTTTGAATATCTACATCACCTAGTGACGCATCTATGGGGTGGCATCCATTAAGCCATAAGTGCATAAAATATCAAAATTATGGGTCACCCATGCCTAGTTAATGCCTCCCATGCCTCTTTAATGCTTATTTATCTTGAAGATATTTATGATTTTAATTCCAAATATTAGGATTATCCATGGCCACACATCTCAATCTTGAGATGGATGGTCATGGTTGATCCTGACCAATCTCAAAAATCTATAAATATAGAGGCCATGGACATGAATTTTAAGCTTGATTATTGCAAAGTTATAATGTTAAATTGTTTCCACAAGGTTTTGCATTTTATCATAGATTTTTATTGAAAAATTCATTAATAGGCTAGTTTAGTGATTTGGAATCATGAGCCTAGGTTTTATGGAGTGTTCTTGAGGCATTAGAGGAGCTTACCACCATTGTTGACAAAGACAAGGATGCTTAATCAAGGGAGAACATGTTTTTGAGCCAAATGGGTATGGTGAATCCATTGGGAAGGTAATATGGTGTTTCTTTCTTTCATTTGTTTCTTGCTATCCTTTATAATTCACATAGGAATAGATAAGCTTAGTTGGTTAGTTTTTTATGCATTTTTCATGATTTATGAACTAATGTTTGACTAACTTGCTTTATAATCTTCTCTACATATTGGTATGCCCAGTGGGACAAGATGCATCTCACACCTCAAGAAGATCATTTTGAAACTTTAGAACATTAATTTGGACCCTTAAAACTCTTGCAAATTAATTTTCTAGCTTTATTTTTCCATTTTTGTTTTCCATAGTTTTACACAATAACCAACGTCAACAAATAATGTTGACATCGATTACCTAGCTTAACTAACATTAGTTAGTAAAATTGACATTAGTTAGATCTCAATTTGCCAAAGTAACCATCGTCGATTGTAGTAACCGATGTTGGTCACTATGTTTTTATTAAAACACAGACTCGAGAGATATTTTTTCCAAAGTTCATTATTTTAGGCTAAAAAGAGATTCAAAGCTAAAAGACATCCTAACATTTTTGTTATAGGACCAAGCTTGACATTTGATAAAAATATGTTTAAATCACTTGTTGCATGCTTACAAATCAATTAGGAACCTTTTTTTGGGTGTTTAATAAATAATTTAGAAGTTTTTGGTGAATGTTTTCAAAGTTGCAACTAAGACCAGGGGGTCAAATTAACACTACCAAATATTTCATTTGGGCTTAAAATTGAACACACTTGTTAATTATTATTTGTAATAGTTGTTTAATTAGGTTTTGTTTGACAAAAAGAGTAATTTTGTGTGTATGCTCTTCCATTTGTCCCCTATAAGGAACCCTTGGAATCAAAAGTGCCAATCCTATTGCAAGTAGCCTAGTCCAAGGCTTAGAAAGAATGTCATCTAAAGCGCTCACCAAAAACTCATTAAAGTTTGGGTGATATTGAAAATGACCCTCAAGTATTTATATTTTATGCTTTCTTTATATTTATGTAAACTAAGCTTATGAGGGGGACATCATTACCTCCCATGAGATCTTTAGGGAAGCTCTGACTTAGGGTTTCATCTCTTGGCATTGACTTTATTGGACTCATTTGGAGTTGCACATGGGATGTATCTGCATTTGGACATCATACTACACTGAGTGAATAGTAGGATGTAGTGGTTATAAAAAGGACTAGACCATTTTATAACTAACCAATGCCACAGTCACCCAATTTCTATGCTTGTCTTTTGCATCATTTGACATGAAAGTCATTGTGTAATTGATTCCCCTAGAATGATAAAAACCTCGCTAGTTTAGTTGACCCCACTTTGCCATACCTTATCAGTTTAGACTTAAGATGTTTATTTTTTATCATTAGCTTACTTTGTCTTGATTTGTGTCTAAAACTACTTGTTAACTCAATGAACTTAACCAAATCACATTGTCCTTAATTTTCTTGAGTAAGGGAGGTGTTATGCTGTCCAAATGGAAATTTCATCTTTTCCTTATTCAAATTTTTATCAAAAGCTTTGTGTCATGTCATCCACCTTAGCGCAGTCATGTCACCTAATTAATTCTAGATATTTTACCCAATTTGTTTAAATCCTTCATTTATATCCACATTTAAAATTGAACCTTTCTGAGTTCTAAGGATTGTTGTGTCAAAGTGGGTTCACCATTTGCACACTAAGCTTATTTTAACTTGGGTTCAATTTTCCATTTGGATTGAAGGTTGTTTATTAATACTTAAAATCACATATCATCTTGGTGGACTCAAGTCATCTTGTGTATCACTCACATTTTGAGTCCTATAATATATTTTATTCTATTAGAATCATGTGGTGATGTGTCACCTATTTGGTCCTAGATTTATACTTAGCAATTCACGTATGTTTTTACATCTTGAGTTGATTAGTTCATTTCATCTTCTTTGTAATTTGAAGTCCTTTCCTCTGAACTTATAGGGTCAACTTGTCAAAGTTGAAGATATCTTTTATAGTGTGGGTGTATCACAAAAATCTAGGCTTTGGTGTACTATTTTTCACCTTGGGTCTTTGAGTTACCTTACTCTCTTCCGATCTATATGATTTTAACTTTACTAAAGGTTGAGTAAACTCATGAACCAATCTTCTAGAATTGTACATGGTTTTAAACCACCCTCACTTATAGTCTCATTGGTACCTTGGTTATTTTTTTAAGAGAGAACCAAATCATAGTTTTTTTGGTTGCCAAACATTGGTGTAAAGATTATTTAAAAACATAGAGCAACTCTTTTTAGACATGACTCAAAGGTTCACTCGTATTAGGGCCTCTTATGGCCTTAGTTATGAAGATGAGCAATTTTATGATGGTCAAGATAACCCCATTGTTTTTGATAATATCCACACAATAATAGGATCTAAATATGATTATGATGGATATCAACCCCAAGAAGAGAAAGATGAAGCCCTTCTTAGATTGATAGAATCAGGTGCTAGACTACCTTCTAATTTTCCTATAGAACAATTGCATACCTTAGGTAGAGAAGGAAAACAATGATGGAAAGAGCAAGATTTTTCACAAATGGACATACCTTTTTCCTCTAATAAATAAAATGAAATAAAAATAGAGTCAAAACCCACAAATTTGGATCTTCTAGCTAAGATCAAGATAATAAGTCAATGATATGCAGATCAACTTATCATAGATTTAATTGACTCCCTAATTGCCACTTCAATTCACAATAATGGTTTAAAATAAAAAATAAATGTGGTTGAAATTACGCAACAAATATTGGATGAGGACATTACCATAGTGGATCAAGGCAATCTAAATGAATAGTTAAAGTCAGAAGAGACCTTACAAAGTGTTCCATTTAATACATAACATACATTCTTCAATCATCAAGAACCTCTTGTTACTTTACAAACTCAGAAACCCAAACATTCAATTCAAATTGAGGAAATCCTCCAAGATAATTTGGCTAGTTATTTTCAACCAACCCAAATATTGGTAAATAAACATAGAAATTTCCAAAGTCAACAAAGTCCAAAACAACCAAATTCAGGGAATGTTTCACAATCCAAGAATTGATGACCTATGTTCTCAACTCAAGAAACAAATCAAAACCAAATCATGGATCAAAATGTATACATTACCTATAGATCCACACAAAACTAGGGGAACTTTCTACCCCAATAACAACAAAAGCAAGGGCACATTCCACCCCAATAACAACAAAACTAGGGGCACATTCCACCCCAATAGCAACAAAACTAGGGTCACATTCCACCCAAATAGCAACAAAACTAGGGATGCATTCCACCCAAACAACATCTTATCCAATCCAAAAATGCATCAAACATGCAAGAGTGGAATTCTATGAAGGAAATTGTCTAAGATTAGAGACAAATAATAGAGTCAAAAAGTACAAATTTGATGAGATATGCCCATATCCATTTGACTTATCTATTCTCCAAAACCCCTTTCCACCTCATTTTGAGGCACCCAAATTTGAAAAATACAAAGGAAAAGGAGATCCATATGATTACATATAGGAATTATTTATCCTATGTCAAGAGGTTGCTTATAGTAGCAAGTACTTACTATGACTATTTATATGAAGTTTAGTGGGATAAGCTCTTGATTAGCTACTTAAACTACACAAGGAATTAGTTACAGATTGGAACAACTTACTAGAAAAGTTTGTTAACCATTTCTCATATAACATAGAACATGAATTGACCATTTTTGACTTATACAATGCCAAGCAATTTGATGGTGAAAGTTTTGCTACATATTTGTAAAGGTGGAGAGCATTGCTAGACACTTTCAACATAATTTACCAAACAAATAGCTGGCTGATATCTTTGCACAAAATTTACATCCTAAAGTTGTGCATAATCTATGGTTATCTTATACCAACTCATTTGAATAAATTATTGAGAAAGGAGTGCAGATTGAGAAGGCTCTTATTGCTAAAGGCCTTGTTAAGATTTTTTTGTAAGGTCAAGCATCTAATCAGACTAAATCACTAGCTCCTATAGCTATGCAGGATAAACCTAAGGGATTTAGAAAAAATGAAAACATGGATGGAAATGTGGTGACATAAACAAGACATGTATAAATGGTATAGGCTATGCCTCCTCCAAATGTACAATTAACTCCCTCAAATCTACTACCTACTTTGTAGAAATAACCTCCACAAAGGACATTTCATAACAATTTTAGAGTCTTTAGCAAGTTAGGAGAATCAGTTAAAATATTGTTACAAAATCTCATTGAAACTAATTTAATTATATGGCTAAAATCAAGGCCATTTCCTCAAGATCAACGAAAATAAAATTGGTACAAAGAGAATGAATGGTGTAACTTTCATTGTGTTGCTGGTCACAGTGCATATCATTGCATTCAATTGTGACAAATAATTGAGGACTTTATTGAAAGTGGTGAACTAAAAATTAAGTTGGCTCGTAATTAGGACACAAATCAAGATATGGGAATCTACAAAGACCCCTTTCCTTGATATGATCCACCACCACCAAGAAACAATCAAAATGGTCACAATCAAGGACACATGTAGAATCAGAACCAACAACATGGCCAAAATCACAATGAGCTTAATTGAGATCATAATGCTGACACTAATAATGTGGCTTATAACAATGTACCTTAAGACTATAATAACACTATGGGATGAATTTTTTCAACCCACATTACCACTATTACTGTGAATCTACGTGGCCAATCTCATGTTCCTCACAACATGGGACCCATAATTATAGGGTTACCACCCTCTCCCCCTGGTAATACCATGTTGAGTTCAAATCATCATGTTGTTGCTTTATTTTCATAGGTTACTAATCTTGAACAATAGTACCTTTATTATAAAGGCTCCTCACTGACCCAAAATTATCATAATATAATTAATCACTCGTGAGTTACTATCCAAGGCCATTTGCCCCCCTCTTCTAATTATAATAACTCCTTGCTACCTCTAGGTTGTGTAGTCATAACTAGACACCCATGAGTTACCATTTAGGGTCCTTTGCCCACTTATTTCCATAAACCCAATGAGAACATTGTGCCAATGGTTCTAAAGCTGAATATTGTCTTAGCATAGACTAAACTAGTTTAATCCATAGTTAAAAGGCCTTATAGTCTAATGGATCAATTAGATAAAACCCCTACACAAATTTCCATATTATAACTCTTGCAGACATCTGATGTTCATAGAACCATTTTAACAAACTTTTACAAGAGTCTATTGTTCTTAATGATAAAAGCCTTAATCAGTTCCAGAACCTAGTTGGGCATTTGTCTTCATTTTGACAAATCACATTTGATCAAAAGGATATGTCCACCCTCAACCCAAACCATAATAACCCACTATACATTGAGATAATCATTGTGGATCACAAGATCAAGTAGGTTCTTATAGATAATGGTTTAGGGCTAACCATCATATCTCTTAAATTGGTGAGATGATTGGGTTACATGGATAAAGACATTCAACCAAAAAATATTATAACTAAGGCTTACAACAACATCAAGAGGGAGTCATCTGATATAATTTGGTTGTCAGTCATGGTTGGGTTTATTTCTCATCACACATTATTCCATATTGTGGATATTGAGCTTCTTTATAACATACTTCTTAGTCATCCTTAGATCTATGAAGTACAGGTAGTTTCATCTTCTCTTCACTAATGCCTTAAGTTTCCCCATGATGGGATCAAAGTTACTATGCCTGCTGATCATCAACCATACCAATACTACAAACATTTTAAAGCATAGTTTCTTAAACTATTGCCTAGGTTATGAATTCATTATAAAGAAGAATAAAGCCATCATTTCTCATCCATCTCCATCTAATTATATAGACCTTGGTGATCTAGCCTCCACTTTGACTGATCTATTTCCTATAGCTCTGGCCAAATAGGTTATTATTAAATATGTAGGCATTTCCACCTACCATCTAAAAGATGTCCTCCATATTAAAAAATTACAAAAATCCCCTAAAGCATTTGGTAATCCTAAAACTTCTCAGACTCCTAATAGACCCAACTAGATTTGGAAACCAAAAAAGAAACAACCAAAACCTCCTATGGTTTTTATACCTACAATTTCACCAAAGAAAGATCAGGAGGCTTTTACCGAGGGAGATCGGTTATATTCTGAAGGCCTTGCCAATTATTTTCAAAATCCAAAGTATCCTATCCCTAATAGGATAATGGATCATCTTGACTATATAGGGAAAGGCCTTGGCCCACAGGTGCAAGTAATTTTAGAGCCCTTATTAGCTAGAGTTGTCAATTAGAAATATGGTCTTGGATTTAAACAACCAAGGGATGACCTCATAACATTTGGTAGTGACTCTTCTGAAGTAACTAGTAATGAGACTCCTAATAGTGAAATAACATCCCATTATTGAATTTTTGATGAGCTTACTGATTCAATTTTTTTTGATTCAAGTGCCATATTGACCATAACACCTATTGGAGTTTCCCATCCTGAAGAAAAAATCCATCTTATTGGAGCTTCCCATCCTGAAGCTAAAATCCATCCTAGTAGTGCTTCCCTTCTTGAAGTAGGACATTATATCTTTACTATTGGAGATTCCCATCCTAAAGAAAAAATATGTCCTATTAGAGCTTCTCATCCTGAAGAAAAAATCCATTTTAGTGGTGCTTCCCTTCCTAAAGTAGGACATTATATCTTTACTATTGGATCTTCCCATCTTGAAGCAAAAATACAACCTATTGGAGCTTCCCATCCTGAAGCAAAAACCTATCCTAGTGGTACTTTCCTTCCTGAAGTAGGACAATATATCTTTAACATTAGACCTTCCCATCCTAAAGCAAACCCTCACTATAACCTATGCCTTTGCCATCCTGAACTCATAGATTGGGATCAACAAAATTTGGTCATATGCCTTGATGAGTTTCAAAATGAAGAATCAGTTGTAGAATACATGGGCCTATAAGATGTATTCCCCATTGGTGATCATAAGCAGGGTTTTGATTTTTCATTAAATTATTCTACCTACTTTGGAGAGCAAGTAAACTTTATTGGTCATAATAAAGAACAAATATCAAGATCTTCAAGTGAAAACCTCTTTAAGGCACTTGTTGATCAAGACAAAAGTAAAGAAAAAGACAAGCCTTTGAGTAAAAACTTGTTTTAGGTACTCCCAAGTGGGAAAGTTTTCTCATCCCCTCAAGACATAGAAATTCCATCTAGCCCAAGTTCCATAGCTAGTACAATCATCTCTTCATAACAACATCAAATATTTGAGCATTTTCTTCTTGAGTTTCTAGAGGTTTTTGCCAATTGGCCTTTACTTGAGAAGGTAAATTCTGATTCTTCATATTATCTAGATCTTTGATAAGAATAACAAGAATATGTAGGAAAGGAAAATGATCATACATTGCCTATAATTCTAAAAGATAGATCCACACTCCTTATGGAGAGCACAATAGAAGTGAATTTGGGAACCCATGAGGATCCTAAAATTGTTTATCTTAGAGCTTCCCTTAATAACATAGAATGTGAACATATTATATCTATTCTTAAGGATTATATAGATATATTTTCATGGTTATACTCTAACATGCTAGGCTTGGACCTAAATTTAGTTGTGTATTATCTTGTTGTTCACCTTGATGCTAAACTAGTCAAGCAAAAGTTGAGAAAGATGCATCCATGCATAACCCTTTTCATTAAGACTAAGTTAAAAAAGTTGTTAGGAGCCAATTTTATCAGACCACTAAATTTATCTGAATGAATTTCTAACATAGTGATAGTAAGTAAAAAGACCCCAAACATACGTATTTATACTAATTTTCATGATATCAACAAAGCATGCCCTAAAGATGATTTTCCTCTGCCCAACATCGACATGATTATCGACTCAACTATTGGGTACAAGATGCTATCCTTAATGGATGGATTTTATAGTTATAACTAGATCAAGATAGCCCCTAAAGATAAACATAAGACCACATTTACCACTCTATGGGGGATATTCTATTACCAAGTCAAGCCATTTGGTTTGAAGAATGCTAGAGCCACATATCAATATGTGGTGACTGTCATCTTCCATGACATAATGCATGACATTGTCAAGGACTATGTTGATGATATACTAGCAAAATCAAGAACAAGATTTGGATCCTTTGATATTCTATGAAGAATATTTGAAAGGCTTCATGCATATAAAGTCCACTTGAATCCTAAGAAATGTGTCTTTGGAGTCACATCAGGAAAATTTATAGGGTTCATTATATCACAAGGGATTGAAGTCAACCCTAAAAATGTCATTGGTATTATGGAAATGCCTCCACCAAACAATCTTAAACAATTACGAGGTCTACAAGGCAAGATTTAGTCTATACAATGGTTCATTTCTCAATTAGTAGATAAGTGCCACCTATTTACCCATCTCTTAAAGAAAGGGGTAACATTTTAGGGGGATGCATATTTTCAAATAACATTTGCATAGCTTAAAACATACTTGGCCAATCTACCAGTCTTATGACCTCCAACACAAGGAAGGCTGCTACTTCTTTATATATCAGCCATGAAACATACATTGTGGGCACTTTTGGCTCAACATGATGATCATGGTAAGGAACACATGGTTTATTATTTAAGCCACACATTGGTAGCCTATGAACATAATTATATGCCTATTGAAAAGGTATGTTTAGCTATGGTGTTTACCACTCATAAATTTTGACATTATATGCTAAATAATAAAACTATTGTTATCACCAAGGTAGATCCTCTCAAGGATGCATGTCTGAATGGATTATGCTCCTTAGTGAGTTTGATATTGAGTACCAAAATCAAAAGGCAATCAAAGGGTAGGTTCTTAGAGAAAAACTTGTAGAAGCTCCTATTATAGCCACTCAAGCTCTCAACTTTGACCTTTCATATGATTCTATCATGATGATAGAGCAAGCATCACAAGAACCTGAATAGTGGATACTCTATTTTGATGGATCTTTCAAATCTCAAGGATCTAGAGTAGGCATATTATTGATCATGCCACAAGGGGGATTTGATCCCCAAAGCATTCCATATATAATTTTAGTGTACAAACAATATGGACAAATATGAGGCATTAGTTGTAGGGTTCCATCTTGCCATACAATGGGACATTCAAAGCTTAAAGGTATATGGAGATTTATATCTAATCATAAATCAAAAAATTGATGAGTATCAAATAAGAGATGATAAGATTGTTTCTTATAAGCAAATTATTGATGACCTCAAAACACATTTTAAATACCTACAGTTTGAGCAAGTTCCATGAGTCAACAATAGATCTATCGATGCCATGGCAACAATTAGTTCCATGATTCAAATGCATGAAAATGCTAAAGAGTATCAGTTCCTAATTAAAAATATTCTTCATCTAGCACATATTCTATAAAATTAAAAGAGGATATGCACTATTACTGATCTTAATCCCTCACCTGAGCTATCATAGTACCAATATTTATATAACTATTTCTATAGTCATGTATTTACCACCAACCTTTCCAATAACCAATAAAAACTATTCCTTCATCACTTAACACATTATATCCTCCTTGGAAACATGCTTTATTGAAAAGTCTATGATGGACTGCTTATTTATTATTTATCTTTGAGATAATCCAAGCTGGCACTAAAAGAGGTCATGAAGGAACGTGTGGGCCCCATACTCATGGTGTAGTCCTAGCAAAGAAACTTGTTAGAACAGGCTATTATTTGCCCAAAATTGAGAAAAATGCTTTTAATTATGTAAAAAAGTGTGTTCCTTGTCATCAACATGGAAACTTGATACATGCACCTTCCTTACCATTGTACCTAATTACAACACCATGGTCATTCTCAACATGGGGTCTCAATCTCATTGGTAAAATTAACCCAACATCTTTAGAAGACCATAATCACATTTTGACTAAAATTGAGTACTTTACTAAGTGGATTGAGGCCATTCCTCTCACTTATGTTACTAGGAAGTAAATATCCAAATTCATTCATTACCATATCATCTATCGATATGTCATACCAGCCCATATTATATCTGATAATGGTGAATATTTTGTGAACCAAGATGTGAAATCTCTTTGTGAAAAATTCAAGACCAAGAACAAGAAATCCACTCCATATAACCCACAAGGAAATAGACAAGCTGAGGCATCAAATAAAACCATTCTATCCATCTTTAAAAAGATTGTCAATAAGATTGGCCATAATTGGCACATACAAATCTTTCCTACCCTCTGAGCTTATTGAACCAATCATTGCACCCAAATTAGAGCTACTCCATACTCCCTTATTTTTGGCACTAAAGCTATCATCCCAATCAAGATTAATATCCCATTAGTATGAATATCACTGGAGCACATTGAAGATGATGAAGAATATAGAGCCTCATGACTGCATGAACTAGAGCTTCTTGATGGAAAGAATTTGATTTCCATAGAAAACTTGCAAGCCTATTAGAATAGATCATGGAAAAGCTACAACAAACACATTATCCCTTTGAGAATTTGAGATTGGTGACTTAGTTTTGAAAGAGAACTAGAAGAACACAAATGGTGAACTCAAAAAGAAAGGCAAGTTATAGCCTAATTGGTTAGGACCATATATTGTCACAACAAACTATAGATTAGGAGTATATCGATTGGCTAAACCTAATGGTGAAGAGATTTTAGAGCCCATGAACATCATACAACTTAAGAGGTTATATGCATGAATAACTTTGAACCATTGTCTATAATACCCATAACTTAGGGGCAACTTGTGTTGTTGTAATTTTATCCCACCCTTTTATCTTACCTTGAAAACATTTTATGCTACCTTGGTCCACTTTTCATGAATCTTGATAGTAAAGGCTTTGAACCCTTGGCACTCTAAACTCATTATTCATCCCATTATAGATTGCTCTCTTGGAGAAGCATATTCTTTGTTTTGTCTAGGACATGTTATAATCTTGAACAATTTTTATCCCTTGACCAATTATGATCTTGATTATGTCTCATGAACATTATGAACATCTTAAGCAATAGTTTTACAAAGCAATTCAACCAGGATAGTCTTGTGCAGTTTCAAATAAGTGAATAACTGCATCTTCTTAGTTTAAGTATTTGTTGCTCTTTCTTATTTTATCAAGAATCTCACTCTCATTGATTTATGAGCATGGGCTATTGTAGATGGCTTAGCTATCTTATTATAACCTCTACTCTTAGGACGTGCATCTCCTTGTCTAGATGATTCCACCTTGTACATATTTTATCCCAAAAACACCAAAAACATTAGAACATGATCCCCAAAAGAACAAAAACATTGTCTCATGCTTCTATACATTTGAGCATTCTTGTTCTACCATCCCAAATTCTCACCATTTTATGAGAAACTATTAAGTTTGAATGCTCTTGCCATTTTTCAAGCACAAAAACACCAGCTCATTTCATCTTATCCCACACACTTGCCATTTTACAAGATGATTCTTTCTCATCTCATCAGCTTTTTGTATACCAGACCATTCTTATTTGGTTATCATATCTTCCATTTCTTCTATAAAATTAATCATGATAGTCTAATGATCATTTTTATTCTATCCCATTTCTTGGGATAACTAAATTTGGCCTAAAGTTCATGTTGGAACATGCATCCATGGAACTATGTAGGTTGCATCCACTTGTCTTATACATTTGGAGTCGGCTCGGATAACCCCTTCCTTTTCTTCTCTTCCCCCATTTATTTTTTCATTATTCCTATTTAATTAGGGAACAATTATCATGTCATTATTATTTTTTATGATGTGGTAGAAATTAACACCTCTACTACACATGCATGAACATTTGACTCTAAACCGCACGAACTTGATTTTTGTTTGTGTGTGTTTATTTGAGTTATCTTAGTGTTTTATTGTTTTTCTTGGTGTTTTGTTGTGCTTTCACACCTCTCCTTTTATTTATTCTCTTTTTATCTTTTTATTACTTCTTGTTCCATTCTTGGTCTTGTGTTTCTTTGTCTTATTTTTTTGTTTGATTTTGCTTTTCTCTTTTCTGTTCAAGAATGCCTTGACGGTCCACATGGATCTTGATTATTCATATCTTGGTCTCATGTCATTAAGACATTCTTGCCTTTTGTTTTTTAAATTTTTTTTCCTACTTCAGATCATATCTTGATTTCAATCTAGGCTCATTTATGTTTATCTTTTTCTTTATCTTTACTTTTTTGTTTAAATGTAAATCACTGTAATTTTGGTTTTGGTCATTGTTTTACCATTATCCGTAGTTATAGATATTCACATCTGAACTGGCTTAGTGTAATTTGAATCTTAAGCCATTATAAGTTATTCATAATTATGATTCCTAATTTATTTTTCTATATCAAGCACTTTATGCTCAAGTCTTAATGTCTTAATGTCAACATTAGCTCTGATGAACGATTCTCAAGAACACTTTACAAAACCTAGGCTCATGATATGGAATTAGGCATCTAGGTAACATGTATTTTAATTTTTTTATCTATGCTTAGATGTGCATCTCTTTGCATACATTGTGATTCTAATCAATTCTTGGTCATTTTTCATCATTCTTCATTCCATTCTCCCCCAAACTTGGGTGAACTACATTGGCTTGAAGTTCATGTTGGAACATGAGTCCATGGAACTATGTAAGCAACACTCAGTTTATATTAAGGTCAACTCAACTATTTCCATTCTTCTCTCATCACTTTGTGCATTCTCATATACTTGGTTTTTATATGGCTTTCTAAGCCATTACACCATCGCATGTACATTTGGGTCCACTCACTTTAGCATATCTTTTCAGTTATATATTTAAGCTATTTTGCTTGCCAATTGCCCATGTTAGGGCACACAATATGAACCACATCCAAATAAAATCAGATCTATACGGTCAAAATAATTATTTATTCTTTATCAATGATCAAAATTTGCCCTACTAGGGCACAACTATCTTATCATGATCAAATCGACTCTATTGGAGTACTTATTATATTCTCTTTAGATACCCTATTCTAGTGGTTCCTCCCTTCTTGAAGTAGAACATTCTCTCTTTTCCTCTAATTATAATCTCTCCACATTAAATCCCATGATGTAAATATTTAGTGTATAACTTATCTTGGGATTGATCAATGCCATAAGCATGCATCTTGTACTCTCAAATTAGGTACATTTATAGTGTCTCCCTTACATTTATGGATTGTATCTTTCCTATTCCCCCTATCTCTGAGGCCTATTATACTTATAATTATATTTTGATCATTGATGGTAATCACATGTGCAAGCATTAGCTCATCTAGATGTGATATATTCCATGGGTTAATCTCTCACTTTGTCTCTCTTTTTGAGACTCCATCCTTTTCTTCCATCGTAGTATGTCCTCTCATGGGGGCATCATGGGTCTATTCCAATTTCTTCTTGACAACTCTTTTCTTTAAAAAGATTTTAATTCACCTAAATGTCTTGCTATGCCTTCTCAAATAGGAGAAAAATGTAGACATCCAATTCTTAACACCATTTATGTTGAAATTATCAATCTTGCTCAAATTACACTCAAATGCACATTTTAGATCAAAATCCATAAAATGCACTAAATGGTTCAAAATTGTTGTTTACAAGTGACAATTTAGGTCAAAGTATCCCTAAATAGGGAAATTCAATTTATGGGCCAGCTAACTTTGATCAGATCATTTCAAGTCAAAATGATAATTTCACCATTTCGTGCTCTGGATCACTTGTTTATTCTATGTCATTGGTACATGCCACGTAGCTTTATTATTTTGTGTTGAAAACATCCTAAATGTAAATATGGTTTTGACAAATCTAACATCACCTTCTAATTCTTCTTGAGTTAAATTATGACCTAGTAAGATGATTTTCTGACCATTTTGATTAATTATGCACAAATTTCCAAAGAATTGCACTAAACTTGATTAAATTTACTTAATCTAATTAATCCAATTTAAGAGATTAAGTAATAATTACATAATTATTTTTAAATATCTCATTATTATAAATTTATTTTGAATATCTACATCACCTAATGACATCATCTATGGGGTGGCATCCATCAAGCCATAATTGCATAAAATATCAGGATTATGGGTCACCCATGTCTAGTTAAGGCCTCCCATGCCTCTTTAATGCTTATTTATCTTGAGGATATTTATGATTTTAATTCCAAATATTAGGATTATATATGGCCACACATATCAATCTTGAGATGGATGGTCATGGTTGATCCTGACCAATCTCAAAAATCTATAAATAGAGAGGCCATGGACATGAATTTGAAGCTTGAATATTCCAAAGTTATAATGCTAAATTGTTTCCACAAGGTTTTGCATTTGATCATAGATTTTGCTGCAAACTTCATTGATAGTCTAGTTTAGTGATTTGGAATCATGAGCCTAGGTTTTATGGATTATTCTTGATGCATTGGAGGAGCTTACCACCATTGTTGACAAAAACAAGGATGCATGATCAAGGGAAAACATGTTTTTGAGCCACATGGGTATGGTGAATCCATTTGGAAAGGTAATATGGTGTTGTTTTCTTTCATTTGTTTCTTGTTATCCTTTGTAATTCCTAAAGTTATAAATAGGCTTGGTTAGTTAGTTCTTTATGAAATTTTCATGATTTATGGACTAATTTTTGACTAACTTGCTTTGTAATCCTCTCTAAAGGAGTTACTTGATTAAAAAACATGGTTGTTATCAACAACCTTTAAGCATACTAGAACTAACTCTGTGGCCACTATAACTAGTGAGTCAAACATAAATAGATAAAATTTGGGGATCTTGTTCTCAAAGAAAGCCAAAAAAATACCACAATTGAAAATAAGAAGTGAAATTTTAAACCCAATTGGATAGGCTGATATAAAATTATTACAAACTATGGAATTAGAGCATATAGGATCGCTACACTAGACATAGATGAATATGATGAGATAATGAAAATTATACACCTCAAGCATTACTTCACTTGAGAGACTTGTAGTATTATCTAGGAGTCATTTTTATGGTTTACCATATTATTATTCTTCATGTACCATACCATATACAGTTCTACCATACCTTTCCTATTAGCTAGATTATTTTTAACCCTCCCTCCCCAATCCCTTTGAACTTGGTTCCATTCCATTGGTTCTTTGGGCACCTTCAATAAGGGGATTCAGATCAAATTTTAGTAATTTATTTAGTATTATATATAGAGGTAGTATTTTGGACCATTATGATAGTGGTTTGGCAATTGCATCCTTCATTTCTTATTTCATTTCATTCTAAGTATTCCTGATTATAACTACCATTATGCAAATCAGTGTCTCACTTCATGATATTAATTATAACCTCCTATGGAAAAATTAGTATGATTGACCTATGTCATTTTTTATTAAGTATAACCTCATATGGTAAAATTAGTAACAACATCTTTGTCATGCCTTAAAATCCCACTTTATTATTCTTATGCCATACTATGCCATTTACCTAATTTGAGAACTTGATGATAGTTAGTTGAATTCCTCTGCTATAATGTAGAACTATAGTGAATTGAAGTCCTATCTTGGGACAATGTAGGTAGTACTCAATTAATTTTGAGGTTAGTTTAGTCATCCTTTACCACCCTCTCACCATTTTATGACTTGGAAAGTTTAGTATCTCTCATCCTCAATAGAGTTGAGATATATAGAAAAATACAAAAAAAAATTCAAATGATCTATAAAATCCTATAAATCACCCAATAGACCACTTCTTTATCATAGGGATTCTAGGACCTCTATCTAATTCACAATAAACCACTTGTCATTTAGTTTCCCCATAATTATTTATCCTCTAAGACTTATACTCTCGTTATTTTTTGAGTTTTAATATTGTGTATTATGTATTCAAATTTCATACATTAATGACCAATAGGATTTATCACACTCTAACCATTTTGCATGACTGTTCCACTATTCCTCTACAACACAATCCCTTTTTCTTGATCGTCACTTTTATTCTATCCATATCCTAGGAGAACTACATTTTGCCTGATGTTTACGTTGGAACTTACATCCATGAAACTATGTATGTAGCATCCAATTGTCTAACACATATAGATTCAACTTAGCTACCTATTCCCTTTATTATATTCCCCCATTTTATATGTTTGTTTCATTGTCTCTTATAGCCTAGGGGCAATGTTCATTGTCTTGTCTATTCTATGTTTGCACTAACATTGTGATTAATCATTGGTGTGTTTATTTCTTTTTTTTCTCATTGTTTTGTTTTGTTGTGTGCCTTTTGTTTCTTATGTGTTTTGTATTTTTATTTGTTTGTTTAACTTTTTGTTTTCTTTCATTGTTGTGCATTGACTTATTATATCTATGTCCATTAGGTGATTCCTTATGCATTATACTTAAGTCTATCCATATTCATGCATAAACATTGTCATCATGGTTTTTATCATTGGTGAATTGTTTTCCATTATTTATTGGATCATGTGCCAATCCTTATGCATAGATCATCTAATTTATCATGATGCATACTATCATGTGCTATAATAAAAAATTGTTAAGGAAATCTTACAAGCAATGCAACTAAAATATTTCTCCTTGACACTTGAATAATTCTTGATTTACCCAAATAATTTTCCACATATAGAGTAATTAAATTAATAATTAATTTTAATCCTTTCTAGTTCGAACATGTATATCCATAATAACAGGTTGCCCAAATTCATATTTATCCTCTATATTAGATTACTTTTACTGCATGAGTATGGATTTAGTATGTAATCCCCCTATTCAAACTTGACATATTACTCCCATCATAGTACCAATGATTGTAACTACCTTTGGCCAAATCATTTTTTATCATCCCACCCACAATACCAATGATTATAACTACTTTTGGGAAAAATCATTGTGATTCAATCTATCCAAGTGATAATGCTTATAACCACCTTTGGTCAAATAATTATCTTTATCCACCTAAAAGGGGCATATTTTCATCATGTTAATGATTATAACCAACTTTATGAAAATAATTATCTCTATACACCTGGCTAGGGAATGTTTTCATCCTGCCAATGATTACAATTGTCTATGGGCAAATCATTGTTTTCTTTTTAATGATTATAATTACCTTTGGGAAAATCATTATCTTTTTACTCTTTAATTTGGATAATGATTATAGCTCCCTATGGGTAAATCATTATTCTATTTTTATTTATTATAACTAGCTTTAAATAAATCATTCTCTTGTTACCCTTTCCATTGGCTAATGATTATAACATCCTTTGGGCAAATAATTATCTTTTACCTTGTTATGCTGATGATTATAACTACCTATGGGAAATCATACTTTTATCTTCCCAATTAGGGCAGCTCACTATGACATTGATTATAATCATCCATGAGAAAATTAGTCTTTTTTACCCATTTTACCTTTTTGTCCCATCATTTTCCTTCTTTTGAGTGATCGATCGCTGACCTTCTTTGCCAACTACTCCCTCAAGGGGCATCTAGATCTCATCCATCATTATTTGGGGCATTAGGCATATATGAACTTTTAAATTCTTTGATAAGACATTATTGTGCCTAAAGCTTATAATGCCTTCCAAAATAGGGGAAAACTATAGACACCCAATTCTAGCCACAATTGGATTTCAACTGGACTTTAGATTGGTTCTTACCAAACATTGTAAATTAAGCCTAAGAATCATTAAATGTCTCAATTTTGGTCACACATCATGCATCAATGCTCAGAATTGTGTTGAGGCATCCTTATTTGGGGTATTATACCATATGCAAAAATAACCTTTCATAGATTCATCCTCAATCACCTTGCGACATAACAACTATTAGTTTGGCCTATAGACCTATTAAGCAGGGCACTTGATCAAATCTTGAAAGTGATAAAATTATAATCAAATTGAATTAAATAATTAAAAAATATTAAATTCTTAGTTGAATTATCCATTTACAATTAATGAATATCTAAAAATCAAAATTTTTAAAATCAAAGTATCAAGGCTTTTCATCATTGCCTTTATAAGTTGTCAAGCTCTTCTAAAATATCCCAAAATATCTAATTTGAGATTCATGCCTAGTAATTGAAAATCATAATTACATGACAAATTTTAACTCAAATGGAGTTAGTCTCAACTCACCTAGGGTTAGTTTGAATCCATTCCATTTTTAAACTCAACCTTAACTCACCTTTGGTGAGAGTTAATTCTTGAGGCTATAAATACAAGGCCATACCCTTCATTTCTTATATTTGATATTATAGAGTTATAATACATGATTTACTCTATGAACTTTGATTGTAATGTTACCATGCTAAAATCATAAGCCAAGAAACCAAGCCAAGGTTTCAAGGAAAGAAGGATCAAGTCAAGCTTCATTGTTAAAGACTTTTTGATCCAAAAACCAAGTAAGCCACTTCAACAAGCCATTTGGAGCTCCAACAAACATAAAATAAGGTGTTATTTTATGTTTTAGTTGTGTTTTCATATTCATTATTGTTACATATGATCTCCCTAGTGTCTAAGCTAGAGGTGTTAGGATTTTAGTGTGTTTATTTAAGTTTAATTTCGTGGACTAACACAAGACTAAGCTCCCCTCTATGTATTCCTTGTTCATAGGTTTTATTGTATTATGATAATTTTCCATTATCTTATAAAGTTTATATATATTAAGTATACCTATACTCATGTTGTTATCTTAAATATTGTATTTGATATGCTATCCTACATGACATTTTACTAACATGTATGTAGGAAGTAGTATCACATGATTATGCTAGTTGATTATATATCATTTCTTCATCCATTTATATTGGCTTACTTGAGTGTGATTACTATTTTTTTCTTTGCCTTGCTTGTGGAATATTTGAACATGCTCCTTATCTTTTTGTATATAGTGCTCTAAGTGTTGATTGTTTATTTAGTGTGTGTAAATTTTCAAATGTCTTCCACTTGAGTGTTTGAAATTTTAACAGGACCCTTGCTTGAGGTTTCTTTGAACCCCTATTTGTGTGACATTTGAGTAAACTTGTATGTATGCTTGCTTGTTTGCTAAACTTGTCATATTCTAGAGGTTACCATGATTCATATCAAACATATTATGGATTATTATGTATGAATATAATGATATTTACTGATAAATCTACTTCAAAATGACACTACTATATGCTTATTTATTACATGATTCATAAAAATATAACCTAATTGCCTTATCCTTCTAAGATATGTTGATTATCACTTTTGAAATCCTCTCACTTCAAAATGTTGGCATATCATTAGAGGCATATCATATAATACATGACTCCACATACATACACTTGACATAATGACCATAATTTGATCTATTTTACATAGTTCACATAGCTAAAAAGTACATTTAGGATAAAATTTTATACATTGGGCATGTATTTATCACAAATATTTATAGATTTGTGATACATATTACATACATGTTATAAATTAGAGATTACATGTTGATAAATAATTTATCTTGAGACATATTTAAGGTGTAAATGAACTAAATTAAAAATACACTTTCAAATTATACATACATTTATGCACTAAACTTACCAAGATGCATAGTTTGAGCTTTTATCTACTATAAAGCTTGGCTCTTTTTTATTAGTGAAATCAAGATTCTATGCCATCATAGACTTGATACTATTATTCTATTATTACATACT